>PVKE010040469.1:0-14587 GCA_004027555.1 Craseonycteris thonglongyai
CCCACCTGTGGAATGAAACTATGTGGAAAAACCACTGATGTGCAACTATGGAGACTGTTCTGGGCCCTCCCCCTTCTCTCTGTCTCTGCCTCTGTATCTCTCTCTCTGTCAAAAAACAAGAAAAATAAATCTTTAAATACTTCCTTATATTAGTAAAATCAAGTAAGCTAGAATTATATTAAGAAAATTACATGTTATTATGATTGCTCTTCAAATAATAAAAAAGTTAGTCACCAAGAAAATAATCTATTTGAAAAACTTTTAGCACTTATTATAGACAGCAAAAAATAAAGAAGAATCTAAGACTGCATTCAATTTATAACTTCATTTTAGAAACAAACTTTGGGGAAGCCGGGATGGCTCAGCAGGTTAGGCGCTCACTTTGCAGCGCCGGGGACCGAGGATCGAATCCCGGCCCCGGCCCGTGCGGAACCATATGCTGAACTGGGAGCTCCCCTAGTTCAGTTCTCTCTCTGTCTCTGTATCTCTCTCTCTCTCTCTCTCTCCTCTGTCAAAATAAATAAATAAATAAAATATATATTAGAAACAAACTTTTAAATCCTAATTGCACAGAAAAAAAGGGCACAAGAACCTAATCTTTATGTGACGACTTGAGTTAAACTTACAGCAATCCCCGCACACAAATGTTCAGCTTTCCACTAGTCCCATAAGAAAATATAAAAGCTCAGATGAGCTATTTTAGAAATAGCCTAACTGGGATTAAAATAAGATTTATAATAAGGTTTAAAAAAAACGACCAGTTTCCCACCTTGAATGCATGAAATGCCACTAAATGGAAAGAAATCTGAATGAGTTAAAAATAACTGGATCTATGTCCGCTATTATGACCTGTGTTGGACTCTCACGTGGGAATGCAATATTTAATACAATGATAGCTACAGGAACAACACGGGGTTTTATTACGAGGCAGGACTAAATATCAATTTTTTTATTCAAATCAAAACTTAACCAAAAGTAAACATCTTGAAAATTAAAACAAAAAAGTTTGGTGTTTTTTTTTTTCCTTGCCAAATAATTAATTTGGGCTGTGCTGGAGAAATTATTAATATAATGTTATCTTTTACTGATACATTTTTAAAACTTCCACTTTCTGTTTTCTAAAATCATTGTCTATATCTAACTACTACATTTCACACTACAAACCCCTGTTTAGCAAAAATTTAGTTGAGTCCCCAGTTCTGATTAGTGACAAACTCGATTATACTACAATCAAACGCACACTTTAAACTCAACTACGTGTCCAAACAAAGCCCTTCCCCAGCACCCAACCCTGCAAAAGCAACAATTCATTAAACTGAAATGCATGAAAAGTTGTACTGCAATGAAAATCACTTACAATATTTGGAATCTTAGTTTCTATCATTACAAACTGCATATTCAACTTACTCAGGGCAAGAAAATAAGCTGTTTATTTTTCCTGATAAACAAATTCGGGGTACAGCAGATCCTACTGCAAATGTCTAAAAGTTTTAAGAAAGACATGACTACTCAAGTGACAAATACTGTAGAAAGAAATTAACAGTGAAACCTCTATTCGATTATATACCTAGAAATCACTTTATAAAAATGCGAATCTATTAAAAATGAGCATGCATTATTCAGAAAACCAACTTATTTTATTTATTTAAATTTCTATTTTACAGAAAATATTCACATACACTGATTTTCTCTTGATAAGATATTTCCACGGTAAGAGTGACCGACTGGTTTTAGAATGACCGACTCTAGTCTGACAAGATGGAAAATAATGCTTTTCCCATCCCAGAGTTTCTACTATTCTGTATTAAAGTTTTAAAAAGATATAAGCCTACTTACATGAGGATTTCAAATATTTCTTGAGAAAACCACTACCTATTAAAATTTGTCAACTGATTTTCCCCCAAAAGTATTATTTTTAAGAGAGATTGTTTGAACTTTTTAACCTCAGTTTCCAATAACACTTGTGTTTACGTGAGGCGAGGCCCTCGTGTCTACTGATAAGGACAATATCACTGCACAAATGTGTCACAGACTCACAGAATTTAGGGCTCAAGAAATTTTAGGAAACATGTACCCTAACTCTGCCCTACTTCCCAAAGCCCCACACCCTACTTTACAGATGGGGAAACTGAGTCCCAGAGAAGTTACACGTTGTTTTCGTAAGTTTTGCTTTCAATGACAAAGACTGAGGTTGACAAGTCTAATTCCCTTTCATATGGAAAATACCATATGCTAGAATTTTATCAACCACAGATATAAGATCAATGTGGCTGAAATCACAGATTATATCATTAAAACTGGGTTAAGTAAACAATATATATACATTGACAATACAGTGACTCCTTGGCTCGTATGTCAACATGTATAGTTATCTTTTAGATTTAATACAAATTTCTAAGAAATAAACAATTTGTGAATTTTCAGACAAATTTCGAAGAAATAAATTTGCAAACTGTTTCTCGATGTCTTGAGTGTTCCAACAACCAGTATTTTCATCGTTCTAGGGATGTTTCATTAAAATATCTGTATAGGCAACAAACCATTTTATTGAATTTTAAGAAATTCTATTCATAAAGGTCTAAAGTCCCAATGCAACTGAAACCAACCACCGATTATCCAGTAAGAGATCCGATATGTGGCAGTGCACGCATCCCTAGTTTGACTAACACAGAGGGAAGACAGCAAACGAAAAGTGAAAGACAGCAACAAAATCTACGTCATTGAGAAATCAAGATACTACAAACAGCATCCAGTAAGGAAGACACTATTTAAAAAACCACCTCAAACATGTGACAACAACACTAAACCACTGTCACGTGAGTGCTGAAGACACTAGAGGGAGAAAATTAAAATGCCCTTGAGAAGCAAAAGTAAGATCACATCTCGGAACTTCACTGGTGGTGGGGATACAAATATAATTATCAAGACAACTGATTCCACTGTGTGAGCATCTGCCTTGAGAATACAAGAAAATGAGCCAGAACTCTTGGAAAACTTCTACCATATTATGAAAAAGATAAAATTACCCTGTGATGTTTGTATTGAATATTTCATGAGCATGGGGTTAAGATTTCTTCTTAAAAAATGCAACAGCGTTGAGATGTCAAAATTTTACTCAGAAATTTCTATGGAAAATGCTAACGATAGTTACGTTACATTGTCAAGACTGAGTTTTTACGGGTTTGCAATTTGAAATCATTGACCAGGTCACTGTGTAACTGGGATATTTATGTTGTCAGTTAAAATACATCTTTCTATCAAATGATATATCTATGAATTCTTTCAGAATTAGCATGGCAGAAAACATGCCACAAATGAAAAAGAAAATTCAATGAACCTGTCAAAAGAGAAAACTTGAGAAAAAAAAGATGACACGCTAGGAAACATTTCACATGCTGGAGACTTCTGTGCCACGAACAGCCGCTGGTTCCTAAGCTGACAAAGCTGTAGCAGCGAGACTCACCATCATCAAAGACATTCAGCCCGGTGAGCGGAAGCTTCCAGAAGAAACTGAAGGAGGAAGAAGGGGGAGGGGCAGGAAACCAGAGAGAGAGAAAGTCGCCCACGAAGTGACAGGGCACGTGAGACGTGGGGAGATTCATCCTCGGAGATGAACCACGGACAACACACCGAGGAACCAGAGTGTTCAAGCAAAGGACAGACACAGCCTCTCAGATGCAAAAGCAGCTGGTGAGGATCGACCAGGGGCCAAAACTGGACGTGAGGGTGTTTATATAAAATTAAGTTTTTCCACTGATTATTAATACTTGATGAAAAACAACGGTTACCAGAGAAAACATGATTTGGGATTAGAGTCTTTCTCATCTACCGAGTTAAATAATTTTTAAAATATTTATATATTTTGAAATATTTTTATCAGGATTTTTTAAAAAGCACAATTTGGGCATAATCAGAAGGAAAATCTAGGAATTATCAGCACAAATATTTTGACAGTCTAATTCCAAACAATATACTGCACTGTTTTATTGATCACCTGAAATGCCACTTAATTAATTACACTGAAGTTAACACAATTAGGAAAAATACTCAAGACATAGCTATCATTACACTACAGTGAATATTGTCAAATAGCTAAGACTTTGTAAAGATTTAGTCATTTCACAAATGTAAAGCCATCACAAACCACAATTGGTTATAAGATGCCAATAAAATAACTGACATAAAACTTTTTCTAGTTTAAAAAGTACATCAAAAAAATATTCACAGAGAGCAGCCTTTCTAAAATCCATTTAAAAGGCTATAAGCAAATTTTATTCAACCTTTAATTGTTCATGCAGAACATTCAGTACATTCTATCGAGGAGAATTCACGTGCTCACCAGGACATTCAGGGGAGCAGAGCCGGTTAAGAGGCTGCACCGCGCTTTCGACAGGACCGAGGACAAGAGGCGGGAGGAAGTGGAGGTGCAACATGCCCTTTGAAGGAAAGTGCGGCAGTGAAAAGGTCATACCGCACACACGCAGTCTGAGTGACACCAGCCCCAGTCGAGAGCAGGGGTGTCCACCCGGGTGGCTTCCCGGGCCCGTGTGGGAGAGACAGCGCTGTCTTGGGCCACACGTACAAAACGCTCACACTCACGACAGCTGATGAGTTGTTTTTTTTAATTGCAAATAAATCTCCCAATGTCTTATGAGCGCTTACAGATTTGTTTTGGAACACTTTCAAAGCCATCCCGGGCCGCGTGCAGCCCACGGGCCGTGGGCTGGACAAGCTTGATCTGAACCCAATGACTGCCAAAGAGGAATAAAAAGTGTAAATGCAAAAGGGAGCCGTCACCTGCACAGCGTAGCCTATTCCGGTTGGAAATGACCACGGAGCACATGTTGTTAATAATCTAAACCAAACGCCATACGTGAGTATCTATTCCTAAAACAAACACGCTGGATCTTTTGAAATGATTTGTAAATAAATGTACATGTAACTGTGGCCTGATTCTAACCTATTAAAACTCTGGCTTTAAGAATTACATGCTGGTGAAAGTTCATCCTCTAAAAATTCCATTTAATTCATGAAACTGAAAGCCCACAAAATTATAAAGTGTTTACATGCTCAGAGTCAAGTCCAAATGTTGCTTAGTTCACATTTTTCTTAGTGTTTACACAGCACACAGCACTGGAGAAAATAAAGGCACAGAGACTCGCGTGTGCCCCTGAAGCGAGCAGGACAGAGACCCGCGTATGCCCCCGAAGTGGGACAGAGACCCGCGTGTGCCCCTGAGCGAGCAGGACAGAGACCCGCGTGTGCCCCCGAAGTGAGCAGGACAGAGACCCGCGTGTGCCCCCGAAGTGGGACAGAGACCCGCGTGTGCCCCCGAAGCGAGCAGGACAGAGACCCGCGCGTGCCCCCGAGCGAGCGGGACTGAGACCCGCGCGTGCCCCCGAGCGAGCGGGACAGAGACCCGCGTGTGCCCCCGAGCGAGCGGGACAGAGACCCGCGTGTGCCCCCGAGCGAGCAGGCGGAGCACGCGTGTGTGCATCTTCATTTCCCGCCTTCGTGACGGCTGGCTCCTCGGGCACAGGCAGGGCCGGCGCCTCAGGAGCTTCGTGAGGACACCACCGGCCGGTCCAGTGTGCAGCACAGGCGGCTGGAGACCGCCGCCCGCCGGCTGCAGGCGAGCCTTCATGAAGCACGAGAAATAAATGACATGAAGGGTTATTTTTTGAACCCAGAAAGGAGGGGAAAGGTTGTTAAGATATCGAATGCACTAAAAAAATAATTACGTGAGAAATCAGCGGCTGTCAGGGCCGAGCCAAGCCAGACGCTGCACTTGGGAAGCTGTCCCACCCCCTCGGGACCAGCTTTCTGACACAGGAAGGGATGGGCGTGTGGCACCAGCGCACAGGCGGGCAGGGCGGGCAGTGCCTTCCTGCACGGTGTCCCCACGGCCCCACAGCGTCCCCACGGCGTCCCCACGGCCCCACAGCGTCCCCATGGCGACCCCACAGCCCAGCCCACTTCCACGCAGGGCGCTGGGGACGGCACTCAGCCCTGTGTGTGTCGCATGTGCCCCACATCCCGGGTCCCTAGCACACGCGCGTTCGCTTCCTTCCCTCCGCGCAGCGGTGACTTCACCCAGCACGGCACTGACCCTTGGAAACTCGCTTGGAAACGTGTGAGAAGACGCAGGCAAGGGGCCTCCGAAACCAGCACCCACCCAACAGTAATTGCAATGACTGTCCTGCTTCACAGTGATTATGTCATTAGCTGGGAATGCTAATGGAGACATTACACGACGCGGTAATTGCAGACGCGTTCTGAGGAAATCTATCTGTATGTGTGGGTGGAAGAGCGAGCCCAGCGTGGGGACCACACCATACGAGACGGCGGTTCTCTTTTCTCAAGTGCTGACCTCTGAGCAAACGTTCCCACGGAAGGTCTGCCTGCTGCAGGGACGTTTCCTCTCTGCAACTGGCTCAGCTGAGGAGACTCGCAGGCCAAACCCTCCAGGGCGCACAGCCTGCGTGCGGTTCCTGCTCCCCTTCCCTCCCCGCGGCCCCTCAGCCCCTTCGCCGACTCTTTATTCTGACAACGTATCATCGTAGCCGATTCCCATCATCCCACAGGAGTGGGCGACATACCTTCAAAGATTCAGCCTCCCCACTTGGGATGTGTCCAGAGAGGCAGCGTGGGGTCACCGCCGAGAACCCGCTCTGCGCTCCCACGCGCTGCTATCAGCACCTCACTTCACGTGCAACTGCAGGACACGGGCAACGATGCTGATAGAGATCAGCTCACGTTGTCACTCATCCTCCACAGGGACAGGGCCGGCCGCCGTCTGTGACACTTTGCTGCCATCTATGTGCACAAACGACCACAGCATGTGTACACGGCAGCCTCCCCGTCCCCAAAATAATCGTGTCTCAGGACAGACGACAGGGCGCTGCTTCAGGAATAATCTGCTGCCCCACAAAAGCGTCCACGCTTACCAGCAACTGCGATTTATGTGCCTGTGAAGCCACTTTCTAAACTGGAAAGGGTTCTGAAGACGCACGGATGAGCCTAAACCAAAACCAGAAGTTTTTCCCGTCACCGCCATTGATCAACTTTAGCTAATACGGCAAGTTCTCTCGTTATGATTGAAAAATAGGGTAACGAGTCCCTTAAGTAACTACAACAAAATGAATTTTTACAAAAATACAATCTAAATATCTTGCCAAATGATAATGATGAAATGGTCACTGAGCCAAAACATTTTCACAATATTTAATATATAGTTAATGTCCAGCAGCCGGATAAAAAAAAGCATTTACTGACATTATTTCATCTACCAATAACTCAGATACTGTGGCCTAATAACCAGCGAATCTCCGCAGCACTCGGGACGCCTCTCGGGGAAGGTGGAGAAACTGCCCGAGCTGTCCTGACAAATGTCAGCATCAAAAAACAAACAGGAAAATCGCCCCAGCACAAACCCCAGGGCACCTGAAGCAAAACAAACAAACACAACACCGTTGCTCCACCGAACCATGGAGCCATTAATCCGCACAGTAAGGACTGATATTGCCCATCGGGACTAACGATGTGTTAACAGTCCTGAAGAATGCTCCTTGCAGGTTTATTTTGTCCATACTGATTTCTGAAACGCTTTTTATGGCTACATAAACTGGCACCCATAAAATATATAGGGGTGGGAGTGGAAGGAGGCTCGGGAAAAGGCCGTATCCTGACATAACAAAGACAAGAGCCTCCCCCGGTCGCCTTCCCACCACCAATCGGCCGTTTACAGAAACTGCACAAGAGCTGTCAGCACCGTGTGTTCAGAGCTTAACAAGCCAAGCAGCCTCCGCACATTTACGGGGAAACGGCAGATGCAAACGCGCCCTGGACGGTTTTTTATTAACATCCCAAACGATGCACACACACTTCATGTGGATATTACTGAAAAGAGTAACATAATGAATCCTACTGGTTTTTGATGCTTGAAATTTTTCAAAAAAAAAAAGCCCCAGAAATCTAAATTAAAGCAATTTTCTTGGAATTTATTTCTTACTGGCACTGATAAGGTATCCAATCTAGTCTCATTTATAGCAGAAGTTAATAAAAACAGTTTCTGCACTAAATTTCCCTGAAACAGAAAAGGTGTCACTTTATCTTGCTGTCCCAACCTTAAGGATCCAACTTTCACAAAGAGAAATACATTCTACTTGTACTTAAACCATAAAGTAGGAATCACGCATGACCGAGCTCCAGTAAGTATTTTAAAAAACCTGTTTGGCTTAAGTTCTTAAATTGACACGCAAGTTCTTTTTTTGTGGGGAGGGAGCAGATACATCTAACTGTGGTATTAAACAAGTTATTATTTATGTCTACATTTTAATTTAAGCGAGTTACAGAGAGTAATCTAACTGGGCACCAAAAAATGAAAGAAAAAAACAACAACACTTTTTCATTCGACATTAAAAGACCGAGACAAAAAGTTTCGCTCACAGAACCCCCACCGCCCTCCTGGTCAGATGTGTTCACTACTTGTGTCTAAATACAACTAGAAGCAGATGTGACGATAAACGATAAACGTAGGCAGGTAGCGATCGCCGTCAATTGAAGCTGAACTGTTGCAAAGCTAGAATAATACTTGGGATTTTATTCAGTAAACAAGTCATTCCTGCGAGTGGATTAAAAGTCCAAAGCCCAACAAACATCCCTTTGTGTGGTCCACTAATTATAAGGAAAATTCCAAATGTTATTAGCTGTTATCAAAATTACAATTCCACCTCGATCCCATAAAGCGGGGCCGTCTGTCTGAACCGGGGAGGGGAGTTTTCACGGCGTGTTGGCTCTCGTATAAACTCTTAATGGACGACAGAGGCCGTTTTAAGTGGTTTTGGATTTGAATTCTGTTGCTCAGATCCAGAGCAGACGTCCGAGAATTGGAGCCAAATGACACTCGGGGACCCACCGGCAGTGGGCAGCCCCATGTCCCCTTGTGGGGACCGAAAAGGCCGAACGTCTCCCCAGAACCACAGGGCCTGAGGGGCCGCGTCACCCCAGTGCCCTGCACGCACGAAGCACAGACATCAAACAGTGAGGTGGGACGAGCGCGTCGCGTGTGGCCTTGTCACAAACTAGTCTCCAGACTTACGACCGTTCGTGGGGACTCTGCCCACGGGGGTGACAGACAACCATGGTGGCCGGGGGCCCACAGACGAGCCGCACGCATTCGGCCTGCAGGTTCCCAGCACCCGAGCTCAGTCCATGCAGCGGCTGCTCCGGTCACATTCGTGCCCTCCCGGGGGCAGCAGGTTAAGCCAGTGCCTGTGAGTGTGCAGGGGCTCAGTCACACTCGCTGCTCCGCCAGGGACGCCGGCTACCCGCGTACCTTCCATCTTAGCCGTCTGTTCCCACGTGACGGGGACTGCACGCGGCGTGGGGCACATGTACAAGCAGCACGTGAGCACCTACGAGTCCATCTCCAACCTCACAGACGACATAAGCCGGTTCCAACTCACACGTCTGCTCAGCAGAGTGAGCCGTCTCCACAGATCCAACAGGCAGCCGTGACATGCACATGCTCACAGGCGGACACCAGTGTGTGTGCAGCGTGAAACCAGACACTGCTCTTTAAATCTTACAGAACAGCTTAGCGGGCAGGACAGTGAGACAAGCAACTTGGCCGTTTCTTTTGTAAAAAGTCGGCACATAAATAGGAACCGAGTCTTCGCTCCGGCCCGTTGGATCCTGGCAGTTGATTACAGGAGCCAGAATCCTCGCTTCCGCCCGGGGAGGGGACCCGGCCGCTTGGGACACAGTCCACGCCGACTGGAGCTGGGCTGTTAAGGGAAGCGACCTGGCCCTGCTCCACCTGGTGACCCTCACAGGTCTCCAGGCTCCTTTTAATGCTGCTGTCCCGTGACGGCGACGTGTCCATTCTCTGAAACCAGTGCCGGCAGCTCGGCTCTGGCGCTGCGGGAAGAGAGTTACTGTAGAAGGTCCTCACCCGACCCTACGGCTTCAGGGATGACGTACGGTTGTCAAGAGGCGGTGAGGATGGTGCGAAAATCCAAAATCGTGACAGCAATGAACACAGAACAGATAAGAAATTTAAGACACAAATTATTAAAAAGGTATTATTTTAAATAGTAAAACAGAAAAAAAAAAAAGACCAATAAACAGGCTCCTAAAATATTCCCCCATCCCAATGGGCAATTTATTCCCACTCGGGTGATGTCACGCGAGGTCCAACTACCTGTAATAAGCCGCGCGTTTCAGTCACTTCTCACTTTCGCCCACATGAGCTCACATCAGCCCCTTCAGTGACCTACACGTCGTGAATCATAACGTTTCTGCTTATGACTCAGAAAAATGCCTTCAGCCAGTACTTGCCCGACGGCTGCGGGTTTATTCCAAGAACCAATTTCACCTGCACCGTCTTCCTCCAGGAAACCAGACCGGCTTCCTGCTGTTGTGTTTTCCTCACCTGGGCAGAGCGTAGCCCCCATCAAACCACCTGGGAGTGAGGGGCCAGGAGACTGTGAGCGAAGAGAAGCCAACACACGCCACGGCCCGTCTAGAGTTGTGGGCTCAGAATTAAACACAAAATCTGCTCATATTAGAAGCTTCTTTCAAAAACCAATCTCCAAACCAAATAACAAGAAATGCACTTTAACGAACACACTGTTGCAAGCACTGCGCTTTGAGAAAGACCTTTTGTTTAAAACCTCCTGCCTCTGAATACAATAATGCTACAAAGCTGATTGACAGGGAAATCCATTCTCAGGAACAGCACACATACCCGGGGGTTTCGGGGAGCAGGGCAGCGCCCCCACACCCTGGCGGGTCACCGCCAGCTGCCACCACGCCGGCCCCGCCCATGCCCACTCTTCCCACGACTGAGAGTCGGTGACCTCGGGTCACAGCAGGGGCAGCGGCGGAAAACGGCTCCTGGTGGACACGACGTGGCTCATACTCGAGCCCGAGACGCACAGCGCTCAGGACTCCCTGCTGCTCAGAAAGAGCTCTGAGCGGAGCCCGTGGGCCCGAAGCTGCATCGGCTTCTCCGTAGACTCTGGAGCGTGGCTTCCCCAGCTGCCAGCTGCTCCGCCCTCGTGGATCCCACGTGCAATGCCTCCCGCTTCCTGTCTCTTCTGATGCCTTCCCTGCAGACTCGTGCCCAGGCGGCCCGCTCTGCACCTGTGTCCCCTGCGCAGCAGCAACACCGGCTGCCCCGCTGCCTGCCCAGCCGCACCCCCGGTCCACTCCCTTCTGCCTCCGGGCCGGCCTGACACTGTTCCGGCCACTTCACCACCAGCCACCAGCCACGCTAACCGATCTCCCCGCACCCCCACCTGCGCCCCACACGCCCGGACCCGCCTGGAGTTCCCTCAGCTTCTCTGCACGCACAGCTCCGAATGCCAGCTGGTCCCTCGCCCCGGGTCCCCCCACCACGGACGTGGGCCCACACACCTGTGCCCCGTGTACTTCTACGCAGCACATGCATGCGGGAGGAGAGCATGGCCGCCCGGGCAGGACACACGCTCCAGGCACCACCGCTGCCCCCGAGCCCACAAGCCCGGAGAGCCGGCAGGACGCCCAGTGCCGTCCAGCGCCCCAGGCTCGCTCCACGGACAGGAGCCACCCTGCAAAACCGCTCCACAGACGGGACAATGGCTCCCCGAGCTCCATCATGGCGGGGCGGCTTACAGACCAGTCTTCACAGAAGGCCCCGGGTCACACGCCACGCCGGCCTGCAGCGTCCAGAGGAGATAAACTATCTGCAATCGCAGAGGAAGCGCCTTAATCTGACGGAAATGACCTAACGGAGCAGAGCCCTCGCCGTGCCCGGGGGACGGTCTCACGGTGGCTCAGGAAGGCCGAGCGCGGCTGGACAATGTGTGACAGGGACGCCCGAGCGGCCGCCTCAGTGCGGGGCCCACACAGGCCTCGCCGCAGGGCGATAAGGGCCCACTGCTGCCCGGCAGGAAGAGGGGCGATAACCAGCCCGGCCCGCACTCGGAGCGCCAGGCGCGGAAAGAATCGTTTAGAAAACAGCTCTGCTCCAACCCTGACGCCTCTCACAGCTCAGAGTGAAGCTTGGACACAAAGCAGAAGCGGCAGAGATTAAAAGAGGGGAAAACAATGCTCTCAAACAGCACAGGCAGCGGAGACGTCTTCCTGTTGATGGACAGGTAGCCAGCCTTCAAGGCCGGGGTTTTAGAGAAAAATTCTGGGGCCTGGCCTGGTTTTCACGTGGGACGTCGCTGCGAAGCTGCGCTGACGGCTCTCCCGCGTGCCGGCACCCGGCTCCATGCGGCCTCTGGCGTTTCTCCTCGCGCAGGTCGGGACAGGCGTGTAGCTACCACGCTGCCCAAAGCGCGGGAGAGACGGGACTGGCTGATCCCCTTGAATACTTTCTGGAACAAGGTCTCTGGTTTCCCTCATCAAACAGCAATGAAATGCTGACAGATTTTCTGGACGGTTCTAACTCTGAGATAATTGGCTATTATTTCAAAGCCCCACTAAGTGTCCCAATTACCTAAGTATCTGAACAGATCTCATATCACCTGTGGCCTCAGATGTCCCGCCTCAGGTGAAGAGCAGGACTCGGTGACAAAAGCGTGCGTTAGTCTGCTGGCCCCTGGGGGTGCGCGTGCAGGTTTACTGCAACTTGTTCCAGAATAAAAAGCACGGACGACCAGACTCTGAATAACGGGTAAGAACCCGCCATTAGCTGGGTCCTGCCGAGGGCTAAGAGGCTCCAAAGATTTTCTTCCAGTGATTCTCACGACTTACAGTCCACGTTCATTCCGTCAACGTCAACATGTTATTGGGACTCAAAAAATGTGATTTTCTCAGCCAACAATTAATATTAAAATAGAGGCTTATTGAGTTACATTTTCCAACATTTGAACGAAACACTTCATTTACAACGTGATGGGAACCGAGAGACAAGGCTTCCCCGCGGGGCTCAGAACTACAAGGCAGCCGCAGATACACGAGTCCTGCCGCCGTAACGCACGGTTGTACCACACTGTTCAATACAGAGAGAGTACTGTTAAAAGTGTAGTAGATCTTCCGTTAGGGTTCGAGAGCACACACTAGTGCTGACGATTCGCCGAGGACGAGGACGGGGCTGCATTACTGCATGAAGCAGCAGCAGCGCAGGCTGTCGCTCAGGGGCCCCGCCGGGAACCGCGGGGACGGTGCGCTCACCTTGACGTGGCTCTGGGCACCGAGGTTGTAGATCTCCGTGGGCTTCACGGCGTTGATGATCTTCACAAGGCAGGTGCTGTCGGTGAGGTCACCGTAGTGCAACTTCATGTCTTTAGGAGTCAAAAGCACAGCATCAGATACGCGAAGACAGAGACACAGGCCAGACTTTGTAAAATACCGAAACCAAAATGCATGTTCTGAACATCTGAGAGCCAGGCTGGCTCTGGGGCAGCGGTCTTCAGACACCTAAGTCGTCGAAGGACAAGCCCATCTTCTGCCTAGGTCTCTGGAGGATTTGTAAGAGCCCACATGGACTTGTTGGAAATCATCATGTCATGACAGGTGTCAGGTAATAGACTTACCTTAGGGCTCCCAGGTGGTTCTGGGTTACAGAAGACTGACATTCTGACAGAGGGAGTTCTCGATCACGTGTACACTCTAAAGGAAGCCACTGCACCGGTCACAGGGAGGACGGCAATGTTCATGCACTTTTGTCCAGCAATGTAAGTACCTCATGAACATCAGCCCTACGTCATCTGCTAAAAGCCTGAAGCAGTAACAGAGCTGACTCTGCACACTGTAACCACACTGCGTGAACCACAGGGGAAACACTGTAACCACACTGCGTGAACCGCACGGGAAACACTGTAACCGCACTGCGTGAACCGCATGGGAAACACTGTAACCACACTGCATGAACCACAGGGGAAACACTGTAACTGCACTGCATGAACCGCACGGGAAACACTGTAACCACACTGCGTGAACAGCACGGGAAACACTATAACTGCGCTGTGTACACTGTGGGAAACACTGTAACTGCGCTGTGTACACTGCGGGAAACACTGTAACCGCGCTGTGTACACTGTGGGAAACCCTGTAACCGCGCTGTGTACACTGCGGGAAACACTGTAACCACGCTGTGTACACTGCGGGAAACCCTGTAACTGCGCTGTGTGAACCACTGTAACTGCGCTGTGTACACTGAGGGAAACACTGCAACTGCGCTGTGTGAACCACTGTAACTGCGCTGTGTACACTGAGGGAAACACTGCAACCGCGCTGTGTACACTGCGGGAAACACTGTAACTGCGCTGTGTACACTGCGGGAAACACTGTAACTGCGCTGTGTGAACCATGCGGGAAACACTGTAGCCACGCTGTGTACACTGTGGGGAACACTGTAACCGCGCTGTGTGAACCATGCGGGAAACACTGTAACCGCGCTGTGTACACTGCGGGAAACACTGTAACCGCGCTGTGTGAACCATGCGGGAACCACTGTAGCCGCGCTGTGTACACTGCAGGAAACACTGTAGCCGCGCTGTGTACACTGCGGGAAACACTGTAACTGCGCTATGTGAACCATGCGGGAAACACTGTAACCGCACTGTGTAGACTGAGCTGTCACAGGTGGCGG
>PVKE010040470.1:0-14585 GCA_004027555.1 Craseonycteris thonglongyai
GGGCCAGGATTCAATCCTCTGTCCCTGGGGTTGCAAAGTGAACACTTAACCCAATGAGCCATCCCGGCTTCCCCCATTGATTTTCTTTTTAAGATTTTATTGTTTTGACAGAGAGAGAGAAGGAGATACAGAGACAGAGACAGAGAGAAGGGGGAGGGCCCAGAACAGTCTCCATAGTTGCACATCATTGGTTTTTCCATATAGTTTCACTCCACAGGTAGGCATGGGGCTGCACAGGGCAGGAACTGGGCCGGGGTCTCACCCTGGTGAGAACTGAACTGGGGGCACTCCCCAATTTAGCATATGGGTCCACACGGGCCAGGGCCAGGATTCGATCCTTGGTCCCCGGGGCTGCAAAGCGAGTGCTCAATCCTCTGATCCATCCCAGCTTCTCCATTGATTTGTTTTCTGCTTCTCCTACCATACCTTAGCCTTGGTCAGAGAGCAATTCCTTAAATATTTTTATTGTGAGAGTCAAATCAGAAGATATAAATGTTCAAGAAAGAGAGGTAGTCTAGAATAGAACCAAGCTTCTCTCTTCATGTTCCCAGTGTTAGAAAATGTATTATCCATGAGGTCTGACAATTAAGTTTGTGAACTCATCCTAGAAAAAGTGCTACATACCTCACTGCTGAATATCATTATGGTCACCCTTGAAGTACTCCCTTGGGGAGCTATGCACCGGCACCAGTGCCTAGTCCACTCTTCAAAGCAATTTTGGAACTCTTTTTCTGGAATGGCCATCAGAGCTATTGTTGTATTATCCTTGATGTCCTGAATGTCATCAAAATGTCTTCCTTTCAATATTGCCTTTATCTTCAGGTAAAGAAAAAAGGCATTGGGACCAGATCAGGTGAGTAGGGAGGATGCTCCAATACAGTGATTTGTGTACTTGCTAAAAATTCCCTCACACACACTGCCGTGTGAGCTGGTGTGTTGTGATGCAAGAGCCATGAGTTGTTAACGAAAAGTTCAGGTTGTTTTCATTCAACCTTTTCAGCACTTCCAAATAGTCAGCTTGATTGACTTTCCAGTTGGTACAAATTCATAATGAACAATCCTTCTGATATCAAAAAAGGTTAGTTAGCAACATCGTTTTGACTCTTGACTTGGACTGACAACTTCTTTGGTCATGGAGAATTGGCTAACTCCCATTGTGCACTTTGAAGCTTTGTTTCAAGGTCATATTGGTACACCCATGTTTCATCATCAGTAATAACAGCCCAAAACATTGTCTTGCCTCTCCAAAAGGTCTTGGCAAACTTCAACTCTTTGCTTTTGTTTATCTGTGAGCTCCTTCAGGACCATTTTTGCACACACCCTTCTCATGCCAAGATTTTCAGTTAAGATTTTCCTGTTTCTCTGTTGATGTTTACTTGGTCTGCAATGCTTCTCACAGTCAGTCAATGATTTTGACACACAATTCAATGGACTTTTGCAGTGTTTTCATCAGTTCTGCTCATTACTGACCACCCTGACCTCTCTTCATCAGTGATGCTTTCTCTCCCCTCAGAAAAATGTTTAATCCATTTGCACACTGCTGTTTTCCTCGTGGCATTATCTCCATCAACTTGGACTAACATGTCTCTGATTTCATTCCACTCTTGCAAAGTTTAACAAGAAATTTAATGTTTTATTCATTCCTCTAATTCAAGCTCTGACATTCTTAAAATCTCATAATTTTTTTAAAATTTATTTTTATTGGCCTGATATTCTTATGATGGCACACAAAAACATGCAATGAAAGCCACTCAGCAAGACACCACCACACGTCGACATGAACACAGCTGTGAAATGCTGATATACCAAGGTTACGAAACCTTACCGAGTTGTTTGTACAGTGCTACCAATGTAAGTGCAAGGTGGCAAGTTTGCAAACTTAATTGTCAGATTGTGTATGTAGATCTAAAGTGTGATTTAAATATAACAACAATTTGAGGGGGAAGACTCCCTAACCTATCCTTAGTGTGGCCAGATCACCCTTTTATTCCTTCACATCTTACTGATTTGTTTGCAGTGACAGGCTCCAAGGCCAAAAGACAAAAATGTGTCAAGCAGACCCTTTGGGGTTCCCAGGAGCAGAGGGAGATGATGCAGTAGGAGGAGAGATCATAGAAAATAATTGAACTGTGAGAGGCTGGCAGAAGTAGAACTCCCTAAGCTAGAGACCTTTACTTTGACCAAATTGTGTGCTTTTCTGCTTATTTCTCTTTATGAAGTGAAAATAATAATTCCCACCTGTCTTATAAGGTGGTTAGGAGAATCAATATGAAAGTGCTTTGTGAAATGTGAAACAGATAAACTGATACTTGGATGAAATGTGTCATAATTTACATGTATTCAGTTACAGAGCACCTGTTTCATGATATTCACCCCTAGGTATTAAAGAAGCATAAAGAATGAGAAAGAGTCCTTATTTTCTAAGGAACTCAATTGTTAGAGAGTTGTTTTAGGTCGGATAATGGGTAGGATGGAGTCTTTGGATAGTGAGATGCCTTAACCCAGTAGGTGTGCCCCCAATTTTCTTTCCATTGAGTGTGTTACCAAGGTGAGGGCTGAAGCAACTCAAACACTCCATGAGCAGGAGGAAGCTGTGGGATGATGGGGAGGGTCCCCACAAAGACTGGAGCCTCGTCAGCATCATCGGAAACCACAGGAAACCAGGTCAGTGTGTGGGGCACACTCCCTGAGCTCCAGGGCTCTGCTATGTATGAGTTTGGGACTTCCTGAGCAGACAGTACTAATTAATGGATTCTTGAAATCTGAGGTCCCTTTGGCATGGAGCCCTTTGCCCAGAAAAGCTGTTTAACTGGCCATGGTAGAGAGAAAGCTAGCTGCAATCCTGAGAATCAGCCAGGTGGGGAGCCAGGAGGCATATGGGGGCATGTGAGGCTTATGTGCATCCTGTAGTGCTTTCTTGTTGTTCTGCCCAACTCTAAATGGTGCCTCAGTCACCTGTTGCGGGCACTCAGTGCAGAGTAGTACTACATAGCTCTGTTAATTTTCTAAGTGAGGGCATGAAGCATGTGTCCAGGGGAGCTCCAAGTCCAAGAACGGTCTTAATGGGTGGGTAGATCTAGAGAGTGTTGTAAGAGTAGGAGGAGTTAAGAAATGGGTGCAGCCAGCCAGCCCCCTAACTCTGCGCTGGCCCTCTTTCCTGTTATTTCTCTGCCAGGACAGGAGCCAGTTGGGGTTAGTAGGGTTTTCTGGGGGGCAAGCATCCCTCAGTAGCTCTCTTGAAAGAGAAGGAATGTGGCCTGGCCTGCTGGTTAGGATCAAGGAGGATCTTTGGGGCTGGGTGGGGCAGGGGCAGGCTGAGGCGAGGGCTTCTGCTGGCACTGAGCTCCCTGCTGCTGTAAAGCAAAGACCTGCTGCCCACCTTCAGGCTGTGCAGCCATGTTCTTGGCGCCCTGACCAGACGGAAGCCCATGGGGAGCCCCAGACTCGCAGCCTTGCTTCTGCCTCTCTCCTTGCTGCTCACTGGCCTCTCTGCCTCTGCTGGGATTGGCTGCCCCTGTCTGCCCTGCTGGAACACCCGCTGTCTGCTGGCCTTCCACATGGTAAGGTGCCGCTACTGGGTGGGGACACCTGCCTGGTACAGGCTAGCAAAGCTTCGCCCTCTCCTGCCTGTGCTGTCCTACCTCCCCAAGTCCCTGTGCTCAGGTGGCAGCCTCGGTGTGTCCTCTACACAATCTCCAACAAGTAGCCAAGGTGCTGGTGGGCTAAGGACCTGGACTAGGTGGAGTTGGGAAGAAAAGAGCCATAGTGGATGGGCTATTAGCTTCTGGGCCTCAGAATTAGGTGATGTTAGAGGCAAAGACCCCAGGGAGAGCGCTGTTTATGGAAATCCCTACTAATTATGCTTCTCTCTCTCCCCCTCACTGGGCCCTGTGCCTTCAGGATGACAGTTTTGCTGGTGAGTCTCATTTCCTGTCCTACTCCTCTTCCCCACATCCCATTTGTTCCAGATCCACAGTGAGCCTTCCATTCTAATTTTTGGTTCCCAGCCTGGGAAATAGTATAATATCAAGGAATCAGGACAAGTCTGGATTTGCATTATAATTCTACCACATACTCCACATGTGGCTGCAGGCAGTGCACTTAACCTCTCTGATCCTTCGTTTCTGAAGGTTCTATCAGCACAATAGAAGTGATTGTACAATGAACAAGACTGTTGCCCCTGAGTTGTGGGGAGGATTAAATGAGAGATATATGTAAATCTCCAGGTTTTCCCCTCTACCTATCAGTAATACAATGATATTCATATTTATCACACATTATCTTACTCAATCTTGACAATAAACTCCATTTTATGAATGAAGAAGCTGAGGCCTAGTGAGGTCCATAACTTCCCCAAGATCACACGGCCAAGGTGTAAGTGGCAGAGCTCAGCCTCAAGTCCACTTGTCTGAGGCAGGAGGGACCTCCTTGGACCCTACCACCTGATTTCCTTTTCACCTTTCACAGGAAGTTCTGCCCATATTCCTTGCCATTCCTGGTTGGCCTTTCCCACCTCCCCAAAACCCTGGTGCGCTCGGCTCTGGTGCTGCCCCTACTGCTTGTGCACGCACCTGGTGTCAGCTCCTTCAAGTACGAGAAACAGCCCTTGGCCATTCTCAGTGGGTATGGGAAATAGGGGCATTTAGGTGGTGGTGGAGTTGTGGGGGGGGGGGCAGGCTAAGGCAAAAGGGACTTGTCATGCTAGAACACATCTTTATCCTGTTGTCAACCTCAGCAGAGACTTAGGTCATCCTAAAATGGCACACCATGACTGATATTAGTGAGTCTGTATGATTTTGTAAGGGCATTTCTCCTTTCAGCTGGTACCAATTCGTGAAATTAAAATGTTTTAGTTCTATGAATCTACTATGATTGCCTTCTATTTATAAAGTAAAATTGTTCTTATTCAACTCTATATGTTCATTGCCTGGCTCAGTGCCTGATACATACTAAATGTCCATACACTGCTTAAATATTCGCAGTTTATATTTTTCCACTGTTATAAATAATACTACAATGAATATATATATATATATATATATATATATATATATATATATATATATATATATATATATATATATATATATATATATATATATATGGGTAACTTTTTCTCTACTTAAGCATTTAATCCTTTTTTTATTGTATTATAACTTTCAGGAGTATAGAAGCTTGCTATCATTACCCTCCTTGATCTAAAATTAATTATGAGGGGAAGCCAGGATGGCTCAGAGGGTTAAGTGCTCACTTTACAGCCCCGGGGACCGAGGATTGAATCCTGGCTCTGGCCTGTGCGGACCCATATGCTGAATTGGGGCATGCCTCCCATGTGGGAGGCCCCCAGCCCAGTTCCTGTCCTGTGTGGCCCCTGCACACCTGTGTGGAACGAAACCATGTCAAAAATTGATGATGTGCAACTATGGGAACTGCTCTGGGCCCTGCCCCTTTTCTCTGTCAAAAACAATAAAATAACTATTTTTTAAAAAATAAAATGAATTATGATCCAACATTGGGCCACGTCTCCAGGTAGGGGAGGGGCACTGAAAGGCTAGATATTAAATATGGCCTTTCCTGCACAGGCCTTCCATGGGGCTGGTTCCATCGCTTGGTACAGAAATCCAAAAAGTCTGTCATGTTCCAGTTCTGTAGGAAACACAGGATGCCTGTGTTGGCTCAGGTACTCTCCAGTTCCAGCCCTGCCCTACGCCCCACAGCACTTCCCTTTCTGTCCTCTCATTTTGTTCTCCAACCACATGGGAGGGATGGAAAGTGTGGAGGTGAAGTAGACTATTCTGTTCATTACACAGTTAGGGAAATGGAAGCCTAAGTGTTGAGCAGCTGGACTTGTGTCCCAGGTTCCAGAGGGAGAAGCCAGAGATCCTCATTTCCTAGACTCAGGCCAACCTTGCTCTCTGCCTACAGAGGAAGCTGCTGAGTAGCTGTTGCCTTTCTGAGAATGGCCATCACATCTCCGTCCCCTCCCCAGACATCTCCCACAAGGGGCTGCGCTCCAAAAGGACCCAACCTTCAGATCCAGAGGCAGTGGAAGGTCCCCCTCGACAGAACTCACAAAGGCATAGAGGTAGGTGTGGGGTGTGACTGGAGATGGACACAGTCAACTAGTAGTGCCTTTGCTAAGGCCAAGAGGCAAGGCCACCAAGGCCCCCTTCTCCCCAGGGCCTGAGTTCTCCTTTGACTTGCTGCCTGAGGCACGGGCTATTCGAGTGAGCGTTCCTCCAGGCCCTGAGGTCAGTGTGCGTCTCTGTCACCAATGGGCACTAGAGTGTGAAGAGCTGAGTCGTCCCTTTGATGTCCAGGTATGGAGTACCATTTCCCTGTAAAAAACCGGATCACTCAGTGCTGGAGCAAAAACAGCCCACTCATTGTGTATGCAGGGGGACTGAGGTCCAGACACAGAAGATAATTCTCCAACACCCACAAGTCTGAAGTGCCTAGCATTAAGACTCCTTTGAACTAGACAGAAAATGCAGGGGGCCTTGTCACCTGGGAAGGGAGGAAAGGAAAGGGCATGCAGAGACCTGGAGCAACCAGAAATGACTAGCAGAGAAATGAATATGGCATTTATCCTCAACCAGAGGACCCTCAGTGAGATTCAGGTTATGTCAACTAAGTAGCTTTTTCAGTTCCTTCAAGAAGTTGTTCTCCCTGAGAAAATAACAGTAGTCACATTTGTCCCGGTACCTTTTCATATCCCTCCCTTTGTTGCTTCCCCTCAGAGATTGAGATGTCCTCCATTCTCTCAGCCTAGGCCTTGACACCCACATCAACTTCCAGTTGTCACAGCTGGTACCATTTACACTGACTCTGCATTAAATGGCGCTCTCTTCATTTATAAAATGGTGATGATGCCTCCCAAGATCACTAGCATTGCATTGAGTTATTACTTTAGCACCTAGCACACTTCCTGGCAGACAGTGGGGCTCATTAAATATATATTCCTTTCCCTGTCTCTTCCCTCCCCCCACTTCATATATTGAGACACCAAGAGAAAATAGAGTACAGAGCAGAGACCCCTTAAGAAGAAATTTTTCAGTGTAAGAATTAAGTCTCATATAAGAGGAAAAACAGGTTGTTGGCCAAGGTCCCAGCTTCCTCCTTGTCTAGGGAGCCATGCTGTTTTCTCAGGCACCTCTTCTCTCCCTTTGCTGCTTTGTCAACAGAAAATCGTGTCTTGGGGCCACACTGTTGACCTGCCTTATGAATTCCTTCTGCCCTGTCTGTGCATAGAGGTGAGCAGAGGAAAGGGTATGGATTGTCCAAGGCCCCATTCCTAGGCCCCTAGATAGTGCAGTTGGTCAAACACATCTCCAGTAATTCAGGTTTTAAAAGGACTAAGTTTTAATGGGTGCTTGGGGCTCAGCTTGACGGTGAGCCACGCACTGGGTCAGAGAGGGCAGAGTCCTGCTGAACAAGGGACATTCTTGGGAATGATTCCAACCTCAGCCCCATCCAACCTCAGCTTTCCTTGGTTCAGACCTGGCCTTGGCCTGTAGAGGCAGAATAGACAGCTACCTTCACTGTGTGCTCTGAGCAGTCACATGGTGGCATGTGGTCATTGCCAGGTTCCATATGGCCCCCACAGTCATGTCCACACAAGCCCTTCACGGCGGTCCTCCTGGATGTAATTCTGAAGTGCCTAGCATTAAGACTTCTTGGGACTAGACAGAAAAGGCAGGGAGCCTTACCACCCAGGAGGACAGAGACCTGGAGCACTGAACACCCACCAGGCTGGACAACCTTTGGTGTTTGTGCAGCTAGAGGCAGGAGCCCACACAGGGCACTAGACACCTTGGGAACCACTGAGAGTGGAAGCCAGGGAAGCCAAAAGTTGAGGAACGTGTACCTCACAATGTGCCTCTTTTGGGGGTAGGTTCTCCTCTCCAGGGAGAAAAGGACTGAGCCCCTTACTAACTGTTCTCACTCCCATACCCTGGAGTTCCTCCCCAGCATCAAGTGCCACTACCCTCTCCCACACCCTGCACTGCTCCCGCTCAATTCCCTGACAGCTCAGGCAGCTTGCACTAGGGCAAGGGCAAGTCAGAATGAGTTTCAGATCAGAGTGTTACAGGAAAAGCACTTCCTCTGACCTCCCCTGACTGCTCCCCTGTCCCCCCACTCTTCCTCCCAGGCATCCTACCTGCAAGAGGACACCGTGAGGCGCAAAAGATGTCCCTTCCAGAGCTGGCCGGAAGCCTGTGAGTGCTGCTCATATGCACTCTTGTGCATGCACAGTCTCTGTCTCTCTTACACACGCACACGCACACATGTGCACACACGTGCTCACACGTGCACATCCTTCACACCTGTTTTGGAGGAAGCCCCAGAAGGCATGCAGGCACCTCCCTTGAGTCAATGGGGAAAAGGGCTACAAATACCTACAGGTCAGTCTGCCCATAAATCAGAGCATTAAACATTGTACTAGGTGCTCTGGGAGGTTCAGAAATATGAGACATGGAAGGCAGTGTCCTGAGGACGGACCAGAAGAGTTGGGCTCATTCACATCCCAGCTCTGTCACTTATTCTTCTTGAACCTCAGTTTCCTCATCTGTAAAATAATAATACCTACCTACCTTACTTTCCAATTGTTTATGAGGCTTGAATCCAATGATATGTGAAAGTGGTTGGTGACATCTAAAGTGTTGTAGATACAATGTTGTCCCCAAGCTGAAGAGATAGGACAGACATGACAAATGAATAGCACAAAGCGGCCTACATTCCAGTGCAGGGTTGCACGTCAGTACTAGGCTGTGGGGCATGAACTCAGGCAAGGGCAACGCCAGTGAAGGCTGTCGTGAGCAAGAGTCAGGGAAGCTGACACCTGAGCTGCACTCAGAAACTGCACAGGATTTAGGAAGGAGAGAAGGGACGGGAGGGCATACCTGTTTCTGAGAGGAACCCAAGCAAAGATATGAAGATGTTGAGTTTGGGGAGCAACAAAGACCTAGCCAGAATGGAGGTGCAGGAAGGAGAGGAGACAGCTAAATGGAAAAGGTAATAAAAGAGGGCTGGAAAAGGCATGCTCATTTTGGGGGTTCTTAGCAGGCAGGTAACTGTGTGCTGGGCACCTTCACAAATGTGGCCTCCTGACGCCCTAGGGATGGGGTGGCAAAAGGAGGCCAAAACAGGCCCCAGGCCTCCCTAGCCCTCCCTCTATGTCCCTGCTGCCTGCCCAGATGGCTCGGACTTCTGGAAGTCAGTGCACTTCACTGACTACAGCCAGCACACTCAGATGGCTCTGGCCCCGACACTCCGCTGCCCACTGAAACTGGAGGCCTCCCTCTGCCAGAGGCAGGGCTGGCACACCCTCTGCGAAGACCTCCCCAATGCCACGGCTCAAGAGTCAAATGGGGTGAGGTGGGCCTCCCCAGCACCTGGGGGGGGGCAGGGCTGGGGCCCAGGGCCCTGCTCCCTGATTGACTGCCTTCTCCTACCACAGTGGTATGTTCTGGAGAAGGTGGACCTGCACCCGCAGCTCTGCTTCAAGGTACAAGTGTGGGTGAGAGGGGGTGGGTAGGGATATGGATGGTGCCTGGAGCTTGCTGACCCACCCTTCTTGGGTTTCTCAGTTCTCTTTTGGAAACAGCAGCCACGTTGAATGTCCCCACCAGACTGGTGAGCCAATAATTGACCCTGGCTGGGAATGCCTCCCCCTATTTCATTCCTTACCCACTGTAACCGAGCCAAACTCTAGCCCTGACTGCCCTGCTCCAATCACCTCCACAAACAGGGTCTCTCCCATGACGCCCCTTTTACCACCCCGGCAGCTTCATCCTGGAACGTGAGCATGGACACCCAGGCCCAGCAGCTAATCCTTCACTTCTTCACGAGGACGCATGCCACTTTCAGCGCTGCCTGGAGCCACCCAGGCTTGGGGCAGGACAGCCTGGTGCCCCCTGTGTACAGTATCAGCCAGGTACAGCCTGGTGAGGGCGTGGCCCCCACGAGGTCGGTTGCTCAGAGCACAGCAGGTAGAGGCAAGCAAATCCCTGACTTACTGGTTATTTATTTACTTGATCAGCTGGCTTCTCTGCCAGTCAGCAGAGTCTTCCATGGAGTAGTGTGTAATCTTTTCAGTTCCTGAACTCAAAGATAAACAGAGGCAAGGGACTTGCCCTTCCACATCCAGCTATTCTCTGGCCCACTTGATCTGCTGCCACATTTTATATGGATGCTCTCCCGAGCTGTCCTGTGTCACCATGCTCCTTCCTGCCCGCTTCCACCATGCAGCTGGCAGGGGTTCTCTCACTATCTATATTCCAACCTCAATCTTGGGAGACAGAGCCCCTGGAAGCTGAAGCACTCTGCAGAATACTGTAAACTACTGACAGATTTAACTCTATTATGTGAACTAAGCAGGCTCTCTTCTGTGTATCTGATAGAAAAACCACAATCACATATATCTGCAAAACCACAGTCCCAAGCTGACACAGCACGACCAGCTCTTCTCAGTTCTCTCCTAGATGTGCACTTGCAGCTTGCTGATTTGTTTTGTATTCTCCAAGGGCTCCCAAGCAGACAGGAGGTAGCAAATGGTCAAGATTTAAGACCACGCCATGCTTAAGATTTAAGACAAAGTTATATGGGAAAACCTGAAATGGAGAGTTAAATCCATGGACTCATTTTTTCTGTGAGCTGGGAACAGACCACCTTCACTGAGTTCAGCCATGATTGAAAAGCCACTGCATCAGCACTTGTTACAGCTGACTGGAGAATGGGATATGGCACAAGCTGGGGTGGAGGGTTTTCCCAAAGGATGGAGATTCTGATCAGCTTCCTACTCAGAACCCGGAGCATACGGTGGAGCCACATCCTGCCTGTGGCTCAGTTCTATCTAATTCAGTATGCATATTTATTGAATGCTTACTCTGTGCCTACTCTGTCTCAGGCCCTGGGAGATGCAAGAAAAGTACATAACAGTCTCTGCCCCTAGGAGTCCACAGTACAATAATAGCTACTACTGCTAAATGAATACACACTGTACTATTATGAAGATGTTCACATGCATATCCTCATGTGATGCTCTCAATAACCCAGTAAAACAAGGATTATTGCCCTTTACAGACAAATGAAGAAACAGGCTCAGGGAGGGAGGCAACCTATCTCAATACTAACATCCCATAGCTAGGAACCACAAAGGCATTGGTTAAGTCTGACTTTTTTAACTGTGGTCGCTTGACTCCACAACTTAAGTTCCTTCCAATGGATAAACTTCCCTTTGAGGTGTGCGGGATGGGGGAGGAGGGCAGCATATTATTAGCCTCCCTGTTTTGTGAACTGCTGGAGGACAGAGACAACATTTGCACACACCTTACTTCCTCAGGGCTTGGCATAGAGACAGCACGCTAAGTATGTCTGCTGTCCAGTGCCTGATTGCCTGATTGACATATATCTGGGCAGCAGTTCCGACCTGGGAATGGTCAGTGGGCTCTAGGACTGAAGCCAAGGAGGGCTTCTTGTCATGGCTTGGCCTTAAGCCTGGGGGGAATTTTGGGTGAGTGTGGGGGTAGAAAGGAGCAAAGGCTCAGCGGCTGGACAGAGCCAGATGGGAACAATCATTTTGTTCTTTATTCTAACAGACTCAGGGCTCAAGCCCGGTGACACTAGACCTCATCATTCCCTTCCTGAGGCCTGGCGGCTGTGTCCTGGTAAGGAATCCTGCCCTCCCTCTGTCCGCACTCCCCTAGCATCTACCCCGCAGGTGGCACATTGGGCAAATCCAGTCTGCAAAAATGTTTGGTTTGGCCAGCATGGTGTTTGAAATTGGAATTTGTTTCCACCATTTAAATATTGGTAGATGCCATATTTTAGAAAACTGACTTCTGGCTTCTCTAGAAAAATGAGACAACTTGGTACTCTGTGTTCACATTCAGGCCTGGTGCCAATGCGCTGGACCTCAAAGGTGTCCGATTACTTCAGCCAGGGCCTGTGCCCTCTGGGCCCTCATGGACACCGTGGCCAAATTTGAGTTCACTTTTTGCGTTTGCCACTTGACCTGTTCTGTGCTGGCGAAATTCCCTGTCCTGGGGCCCTCCCCTTCTGCATCCCCATACCTCACTCAGCTTCCGCTGGAGGAAGCGCTACCCTGGCTCATGGGGTGGGGGGACCTGTGCCCTCAGGTGTGGCGGTCAGATGTTCAGTTTGCCTGGAAGCACCTCTTGTGTCCAGATGGTGAGTTCTTGGCGGGCCGGTAGGAGGGAGGTTGGGCACTGAGGAGCCCAGCCTGGCCTCACCCTGCTTGGCTCAGTCTCTCATAGACGCCTGGGACTCTTGATCCTGGCCCTGCTGGCCCTCACCACCCTATTGGGTGCTGTTCTGGTCCTCACCCGCCGGCGTCCACTGCCAGGTACACTCACTTGGAAGTAACCTGGGGATTTAGACCTTCCCCAGCCCCTGGCTAGGTGCCTCCACCCCTCCCCAGCCCATCCCCAAGAGCCTGTCCCTGGTGCAACACACAGCTCTCTGCTAGCTACCCAAAGAGGTGAGCCTCAGGTTCCCTAGTGGGCAGGAATGGTTAAGGCAGAGCAAAGGTTCCTCTGTGCAGGTGGCTCACTGTACCAAGTCTCTGGGCAAGAGGTGAGGAGAGTAGAAATCCAGCCTGTGCTGCACCTGCCAATCCTGGCGCCTTGGCCCTCACCCCTGCTGAGGCTCCTTTATCCAATTAGCCACAAAACACCCTATAGACAGACTAAGGCTGCCTTGGGTACCTACCCACCCCCAGAGTAGATAAGGAACTAGGGGCGGCACCCCATGATGTAACCCCGAGGCCGGGGAGGAGAAGGCTGTGCTGTCCTATAGCCGTCACCCTGTTCATTTGTTGCTCCTGCCCCCCAGGCCCCGGCCCAGCGAGGCCGGTGCTGCTCCTGCACGCGGCTGACTCAGAGGCGCAGCGGCGCCTGGTAGGAGCGCTGGCTGAGCTGCTGCGGAGCGCGCTGGGCGGCGGACGCGACGTGATCGTGGACCTGTGGGAAGGCACGCGCGTGGCGCGCGTGGGCCCGCTGCCATGGCTGTGGGCGGCGCGGGCACGCGTGGCGCAGGAGCGGGGCACCGTGCTGCTGCTGTGGAGCAGCGCGGGCCCCCGCACCGTGCCCCTGTGCACTCTGCTCGGCGCCGCTCCGCGCCCGCTGCTGCTGCTTGCTCACTTCAGTCGCCTCTGCGCCAAGGGCGACATTCCTCCCCCGCTGCGTGCCCTGCCGCGCTACCGTCTGCTGCGCGACCTGCCTCGCTTGCTGCGGGCGCTGGATGCGGGGCCTTCCGCCCAAGCCACCTGCTGGGGCCGCCTTAGCACTCGGACGTACCTGCGGAGTCGCCTGGAGTTGTGCCGCCGTCTGGAACTCGAGGCAGCCAGACTTGCCCACTAAGGCTAAGCAGAGCTCCTCCGCAATCCAGATGCCCTGATCGCAGGTGTAGCGACATTGGCTGGCACCCCACAAGGAGGCTTGTAACCTGGAATCCTCAGGGTGCCTCCTGCGGACTACTGTCCCCAAAGCCTTATTCTCTGCCTCCTAGGCAAGGAGCAGAGCCCCTGACTCACTCCCAGCCCTTCCACACGTGTGTCCGGCTTCCTCTTGAGCTTCCCTGCCTCAGAACTTCCAGGGAGAGAGTCTGTCTTTAACTGAGAGCTCCTCTGACCCAAGTCCTGATGTGGGGAGGGAGATTTTCTCACTTCCTTTCTCCAAAGTTGCAGAAACTAGTCTGCACATCCTCCATTTCAGGCTTCAGGGACTGTGGCAGGGGAGTGGGAGGCAGGAACTACTGTAGCTCTGAAGGGGGCTGGCTCCAGGGAAGTGGGAGAAAAGTCCCTTAGGGGACAGGGATCCCCCTTTCCCAGACCCAGGCCTTGCCCAGTGGGTCGGGAGGGAGGGCTGTGGACCCAGGAAAAAAGGTGTTGGCCCTGGGTGGCCATGGCAAAGAGTCCAAGATGGAGAAAGGTGAATAAAGGTGAACATGATGGATAAAACTAAAAAACACAAGCGCTTCTCTAGTGTGCTCAGGACACTGAGTTGTGGGAAGAGTCTGCACAGCCCTGCCTGGGGGTTATTATCCATCAGCTTGTGTCCCAGATCCTCCATGTCCGCACCAACCCCCACCCATTACACAGCGCCACTGGAAAGCCAGGGGTGGGGGTGGGCATCTGGAAATCTTGGTCCTCACTGTGATTCTTCCACAAGAAGAGAGGAAAACACAGGTTCAAAAAGGTGTGTGTGTCCACCAGCACCCAGCTAGCCCATGGCAAAAGCCCAGATAGGACTTCTGTCTGCCTGGCGCTGGTCCTGCATTCTCCCCCATTCCCACCACACTTGAGTAAAGGCCAGGAAGTGGTGAAAAGCTTTATCCCTGCCTTTAGAACTCCTGACCCAAAAAAGGTCAGTGAGGCCCAGGGAGTCTGTGTGAAGGGACCCAGGGTGCCCAGTAAGAGGGGGGCCAAGTTCCCAGAACCATGTGGGAAGCAACAATACTCCAGGATTGCCCAAGCCCTCCCTAGGGCCTCCTGGGGTGAGTAAGAGCTTCCTTACTCAGCCATGAGTCCAATGCTGCACTCTCCAGGGGGCCCTCCCAGCCAG
>PVKE010040471.1:0-14581 GCA_004027555.1 Craseonycteris thonglongyai
AGTGTTCTGAAGAGCCCTGGGAGTTTGACTATGGTCTTTTTGAAAGGAAAAGAAAATTTCCATCTTAATCATAAGATAGAGATGAAAACAGGGCTAAGGTGAGCAACAGGTGGTGGCCCTAATTTCAATGAATCCTATGTAGTGATGAAATAAGAGAAAGTATTAGGGTTGAATATATCATTAAGAGAAAGTGTTAGGGTTGAGTATATCATTAATGTAGTAGAGTCTATCATGCGCCTCGCTATGGTTGATTTGAAACCAGGCAGTAGCTGAGGGTGTCAAGCCTGGCCCTTTGGTGCTTATCTTCAGGCAGTGGTGGTAAGACCACTAGCAGGGCACCCAGCAGCATTACAGTCCCTTTGTTTTAAGGATGTTCTAGGTATTAGACCTTTGCTGCTGAGGTCTCAGGTGTATCACAAATTTATAGTTTCTCCTCCATTTATTCAAAATGAATGTTTTGCATGATTATTGTTTACTGGGTAAGAGCTGGCATCCCACAATTAGCAAATGCATAATATCTGTCCTCACATAGCTCACCCCAAGATGACCTGCCTGTTCAATTATGTGTACAATGTGTTCTCATTATTTGTAGGCAGAGGCTAAAGTAAAAAAACTGTGTGGACACCTCAGAAAGTTCTTATATAAGGACTCCAACCCACAGTTTCTACAAAGTAGAAATTGAGGGAAAGAAAAGGAAGGAATGTGCTGCTTCCTGGAAGTATGAGTAGAGGTGAAGCACACAATAGTGTGGAGTTAGTGAACACTGAAGGAGGGGACTAGGAAAAAAAGGAGAGGGTCTCTGAAGTCAGAGGTGGCCATCATGATCCTGTTCACAGTTGGTCTCAAGGATACAGAATGCAACTCTAATTGAGGCAATTACGTGACAGCTTGTGAGAGCTGGAGGGGACCTGATATGTCATCTAGTTAATCCACTTCTCTTTCAGATCAACAGAGTGAGGCCTAGAGGGATGAACTGACTTGCTTTGGTTAAAGGGAATAATGTGTGTGTGTTTTGGGGTTGGGGGCATAATTATACTTAAAGTATCCACAGTTTATGCAATTAGTGGTAGTCCATGTACTGCTGACTTCAGAGATATTTTCAAGATCACCAATGATCACATTGTATCTAAATCCATCTGATGCTTTTCAGTAATCTTGTCTAAGTGAACTCCTGACTGTAGAACATTGGTCACTCTTTCCTATTTAAAACTTCTGGTGTCTTTGGTGGTACCCATCCTTCTAGTTTTTCTTTTACAGTCTTTCTCAGTGTCTTTTTTATTATGTTCTCTTACTTAGCTAGTCCTCTACATCTTGCCTCCTGGAGTTTCTGTTCCTCCTTTTTACTTTTACAATCCCCATACTCTTTCTGGGCAATTCAATGTACTGTGATGAATTTACTGTCTGTAAATTGATAAGTCCTAAATATACATCTCAAGTGAAGATCTGTCATCTGAATTCCAGATCCTTATTCCAACAGCACACTGAATGTCTCCAATTGACTTTTATGTGAGCCTTAAACTCAATAAACACAAAACTAAAGTTAACATTATTTTTCCCTACCCTCACCCTGTGCCCAGAAATCTTTCCTCTCTTATTATCTATTTTGTGTGGCACCATCATGCCTAGAGTGCTCAAACCACAAACACAAGTTTCATCTTTGATTTAGCCCTCATATTTTGTTGAACATATTTTTTCTTCTATAATTTCTTTCCTTACTATCTCCTCCTGCTATTGGGTTGAAGAATCATACTTCCCAGAATGGAACACTAACCTGCAAAAAACTAATTGGTCTGCTTGTCATCATTCTTATCTATTCCTAACCGCTATCCAAGTAAGACCAAAGTGGGGATCTTACCAAGGAAGAAAACCTAATCCTATCACTTTTTTGTTAAATATTCCCTGAAGGCTTCCCATCATCTTTAGGGCCAAGTCTGGAATTCTATGTATGGCACAAGGCCTTTTGTGATCTGCATCTAGACTTTCTTTTAGTCATTTTTTTTTTTTTGCCACCCTCTTCTTAAATTTGCCTTCTGTTATTTCAAAATAACTTCTATTCTTTGAACTTGCAGTACTTTCTACATGTCTTTTTACAAAATAAAGGATGCTTTTCTCACCACTCTGGTACATTTCCATTCTTCTTAAAATACTACCTCAAATATAACCTCCACCCAAGTGATCCTTCCTCCTTGGTCTGATTGGTGCTCTTCTGTGATGCCCTCAACAACCTATGCTCATCCCATCCCAGTATTTCTATTCTATTAAAATTCATCAGTCTGCTTATTGGATACTTCTCCCTCACCTCTAGACAGGATTCTTATTGTGATCAGGGTCTGTGACTTCTCTCTCAGACTGGGTACCCAATCCTAGCAGTCCATGGTAGGTATCAGGTGCTCACAACTAAACAAAAAGAGTAAATATTCTGTATTATTCTAAATAAAAATTGTGAGGGGGAGCATATTGAAGTCATCTGGAGACATTGATTGAAGTTCAAATACGCATATTCTCATTGAATGTGCTCTATTCCTCCTCAAAACATATAAGAATCTTGGGGGGAGGGGCGTGTAGGCAGATAATTAAAAAATAAAGTAAACTATTAAGATTTTAAAGATAAATATATTTTAAAAATTTAGAAATACAGGAAAGACCAAGTAAATATGAAAAGATGCTTAGTTTCACAGTGAAACTATTTTATGCCCACCAGAGGGGCAAAAATTAAAAATGTGACGTATCAATTGTTTGTGATAATATGAAGAAATGGGAATTAAAACATTGCTGGTGGCCCTTTGGAAGTAACTTATCAATAACTGGTAAACTCATATTTGTGTATACCCGTTTGATCAGTAATTGACATGGCTAAAGCCATACTCCAGAGTAATTAGAGCACATGTACATGTAAAAACATGTGTGGAAATAATTATTGCACTTGTGTATAACAGCAAGAACGTGAATATATTCTGAATGATCAATAGAAGAGAAAAAATGGTGGCAAAGTCATTCAGTGGAATATAATACCACAGTTAAAATGAATCAATTAGAGTTGCCAGTATCAACATAGGTACATATACAAATAACAGTTTTTAGCAAGAAAAAAAGTTGCAAAATAATACAGTGTGATAGCATTTATAAAATTAGAAACATGCAAAAATATTAAATATGCTGAACATATTTGGTAAATGTATTAACATGTGGAGGGAATATAAACACTAACTTCTGAATAGGAGTTACCTTTGGGAAGAGAAGGGGGAGAATGAGATTAGGAAAAATATCTGTAATGTTTTATTTAAAATAAATTACAATTAAGAGGCTTAATGATTTGGCTAAATTGTACCAATTAACTAGGCTTGTTATAGTATAAAAAAGAGAAAGAATAGATAGTAAAATTTTGGAATTAAAATATTTTTTAAAAAGTAAGTGTATTTTTGGAAAGGGTCAGGATCAAAACAAATTCAATGCCTTATGTAATTAGGAGTGGGTACATAAACAGTCTTGGTTTTGGCCAGTTCACAAAACCTTGATTCTGTCTTCTATCTGAGAAGTGTTGAAAGCATTGTCCACTCTGACTTCCTGGATATGCCCTACTTTACTGATGCCATGTAAACAACCTCACTGGCATTTTCAAGGGGAGCTGTAATTCAAAGGAAGTATGTGATGGAAATTCTGTTATGTTTCCTTGCTAGGCAAGTCCTTTTCTACATGACCTTTAAATGTTTTTTGTTTTTCATGACTCCATCCTCTTAACATTCATTCTCTGTTTTCTCCCTAAGTGATTGCATCTCTTTCCACATTTAAACCTTAAGTTCAGCTACATGTAACTCATCTGAGCTCTAGACTTCAAATAGCCAACTGCTCACTCAACAGGCCACTGAAAGTCTCATGAACAACTCAAAATCCAAGTCTTCTACTGAATCCATTCTCTTTGTACCCACTTTTTCAAATATGTTCCTGCTGTGTTTCCTTCACCAGGATATAATATCACCATATACCCAAATGTACCTACCAGAAACCTGCAAATTACTATTGACATTCCCTACTGCTTATAATGTGTATTCCATCCACCACTGAATTCTGTTGATTCTACCTTAAAAACATATCTCAAATATATTAATTTTTCTACAAAATTTATTATTGTCTATATTTTTTTCTTGGCTTTTGCATTCTTACTGGCCTCCTCATAAGGGTCACCCCATCCATATTTGATCAACCTCTACCTTATTAAGCCATTCTCCATACTATAGCAAATGACCTCTTTAAAATGCAAATATGAATGTTGTCACCCCTGCCTAAAATACATCCTTAGTTCTTCACTGTTTTGAGGTCCATTCCAGAATCCTTCACAAGCTCTACAGAACCTGATCTCTTTCCATCTTGGAAGCCTTATTTCAGTGCAGTTTTTTCTTCTCAATCTTCTCTAATTCAGCTTCCAGTCACACTGCCTCCCTTTTAATTTTCAAATGCATCAAGCTCCTTTACAGTTTGCAGCTTTATCACATTCTGCCTCTTATGCCTGCAACTAACTCCCAGCCACCAGTTTCCAATTCTTTATCTCCCAGCTCAACTATTACTTTCTCAGGGAAGTTTTCAATGATAGCCTTAGAAGAGATTATTTGTAATACCCAGCTCTGCAGTTGTTGATAGTGTTTAACCAGAAAGTAATTAAACACTCAATTGCATAGTTGTCTGCTTACCCCACTAGACAGTAAGTTTCACAAGAGCAGGACAGTTCTTTCTGTTCATTGATGTGTCTCCAGCAACTAGCCCCATGTACCCCAAGTAGAGCCTGAGTGAAAGTCTGGGTTTCTGGAATGCCTACAGAGAACTACAGGGTACTATACAACATTTGGAAATTGGTTTTCTTTATTATTTCAGAAAACTAGTTTGAGATAATACTTTAAAATGTCTCTTAAACTTATGAGGAATTCTATATGTAGATATGTCTTCATTTCCTGTTTGGGTTGTTTTTTTTTCTAAGCTGAAGTATATGGGGGAGGGGGGGGGCTGTCCAGAAAGTATACAGCCACATAATATGAAAAATAGAGGCATTGATGGTCGGATATTTTTTTTCAAGACAGCCCTCATATATTCTTAAAAAGTTCTCAAATCCCTGTGCATGTTAGATAGGTTTGGTTATAGGGATTGTGGAGGTGGTGCTTGGAAATGCTTCATTAGAACACTTTCTTGGATGACCCTTCAAATAGTCCATAGCCAAATAGCAATTGTTATGGGATGGTGAGTAAGCAGAAGAAAAGGAACTGATTTTTCTCATGAATTGTGTGAATTCTTGTCTTTGGTATTAAAAGAGAATGGCTTTTGGATTCAGATCTGCATCAGACTTTCCATTTTTTTCACTTAAGCTGTGGCTAATTTTTAAAATCTGTTCCAGGCTTCTGTTTCTTCCTTTGTGTAATTGAATCTGTCTCACCTTCATGTAAACATTTATGGAAAAGCCATAGGTTTATTGAAATAACATTTATCAAGTTCTGAGCACAGAAATTGCTGTTAGAGGCTCAGTGCATTCTAGTTCTTGTCATTTTTCTCCCTATCACCATACAAAACATAGTTTGGTTGTCTTTGTGCTGAGAATCAGGGCCCCAGATAATTGAAGTCAGAGTTTTGACACTTAAAAAAAACCCTCTTCCTAGAGTTTTGTTGATAAAACTATTCTGATAGATTAAATGAACGATTGCATAATCATAGTATACACCAATCAAGATGCCTTTATGCATTTAGAAAAACTGATAGTGAAACAAAGATAAGAGAAGATATTTTGGAGATGCCAGGATGGCTCAGCAGATTGAGCACTTGTCTTGTAGCCTTGGGGGCTGAGGATCAAATCCTGGTCCTGGCACGTGAGAATCCGTATGCTGAACTGAGGTGTGTCCCCAGTTTGATTCACACCAGGGTGAGTTCCATGTGGGAGACCCCCAGCCCAGTTTCTGCCTTGTGCAGCCCTGCACCCACTTATGGAATAAAACTATGTAGAAATCCAATGATGTGGAACTATGGAGACAACCCTGGGCCCTCCCCCCTTCTCTCTGTCTCTCTCTGTCTTTCTATCTCTCTCTGTCAAAAACAATAAAAAAGAAGAAATCTCACTTGTAGATGATTTCTAGCAATATACTACCTCATTGTAATAAGGAAATGAAGCAAAGCCTGTTCTACCAGGGCTGGAAGATGTTCAGTCATGACCTTCCTAGAATATGGTAGTAGGTGCATTTTGAAAAGTAGCTGGAAAAAGGACCAACATGTATTTTCCTGCACTGGAGGGTGATTCATCATTCCTGAGCCCATTCACTTCACAAATGTTTGAGTGCTCTGGAAATGTCAGGTGCTGTGCCAGCAGCATAAGTCTAACAGTAAACAAGACACAGCTCTGTTCTGGTGGAAGGAATGGAGGAAAGGGAATTAGAGTTAGTAAGCAAATATATACAATGTTGGGTGATGATAAATGCAATGACACATAAAAAAGGATAAGGGGATAGGGTGTGCATGTGTGTGTGTGTGTGTGTGTATACTCTTATACAAAGTGATCTATAGAAGCCTCTTAAAGAGAGATTTGAACAGAGGACTGGATGTAGTCAGAGAACAATTTTATGGGTCCCTGAAAGAATGATTTCCAAGCGGAAATGACAATAATCATGAAAGTGCTACATAGCATGCTTTTGAAGAATGGTGAGAGAGCTGGTACAGGGTGTGTGTGTGGGGGGGGTGGCAGGCAAGTATGAAGGAGTAAGAGTGAAGTCAGAGAACTGGTTGGGGTCAGCATACCTACTGAGATGTTGGATTTAAATCCTAGACAGATAGAAAGCCCTGGGGGAGTTCTATGCATGATCTTATTTATCTTTTAACAGAAGCACTCTGGCTGCCATGGGAGAATAGACTATTGACAGGCATGGCAGGAGCAGGGATATTGGTTTAGGAGGCTGTTACCAAGCTTGTTAAGAAGTATGTTCCCCCTCCATACTAGCTATGAAGATACATTAAGAAGAAACACCTCCATATGGCATTTCTACACACACACACACACACACACACACACACACACACACACACACAAATCTAAATTATTTCTACTGTCTACTGAGTACCACATTCAACCCAGCCTGCTTTTCATTTTATTTTTCTCTATATCAAGCTCCAACCCATGGCATGTGGGCCACATGTGGCCCAGAATGGCTTTCAATGTGGACCAAAATAAATTCATAAAATTTCTCAAAACATTATATTTTTGGTCATATTTTTTTTAGCTCATCAGCTATTGTTGCTGTTAGTGTATTTTATGTGTGGCCTAAGAGAATTCTTCTTCCAGTGTGGCCCAGGGAAGCCAAAAGATTGAACACCTCTGCTGTATATACTGTCTCAAAATGTAAAATTTTAAGCTTGGGTAATAATAATGGGGGTGGTAAAGAATAGTTTGACTTTGGATATACTTTACAGGTAGAGCTAAAATGATTTGCCAATGGACTAGATGATGGGTATGAAAGAAAGAGGAGCCAAGGGTGACATTTAAGAATTAGGCCTGAGTAACTGTTAGGGTGAAGAGATAGAAAAGGCTAAGAGTGGCAGATGAGGGGGATACTTTAAGGTCTTTTTTGTTCTCTATCTCAATACAATGTCTAGAAGGCATCCTCTTAAGTTTATCAACCATCATCTTCCTGTGGTTTATTTGACCCTTGAAAGCTGGGCTCCATGGAATGCCAGAGACTTGTTGGACATGAAAAATATACTGTAAGGGAAGTTGGGAGGAGCATAAAACAAAAATTTCATATATTTGGCTGTTTAGCCACAGGCTATCCCTGTTTATTAAAAATCATTCCCAGGAGGAGGAGAAAAAATGGCAGCATGAGAGGAGAACGCAGATAACTGCCTGGAAAGGGACTTGTGAACAGTGTGAAATCCACAGGGGAAACCCTGAGAAGCACCCTCAACTAAGAGAACCACACAACGCAGAACAACACCCAAAGGTTAGAGGAAAAAGGGGAGCACGGGAGAGGGAAGGGGAAGCAGCAGTTCGGGGACAGGGACTCAGAGCGCGGCCTGGGGCTGGCAAAAACAAAGGGGGATTGCAGGACTATGTTCAAAGTGGAGCTGGATTGAGGGTGGGCTGGAAGTTGAGACCTAGGGAGCACAAAAGCCCCACAGGAATGTAGACAATTTAACATCCAAACTCAAGGGACAGCATGCGATGCCCTAATCAGATCACGGAGCCTAAAGTGGAACAGGGACTGTGGAGCAGGGTGGCTGCACTTCCCGGCAGGTGGGGTGAGAGCAGGGAATCAGCCCACAACAGCTCAGCACCCCTGATTTATGGAGGAAATTGACTGTGAGGGAACACCTTTTGAAGACAGGGCTCTTGGAGTGAGGGCTAGGGCTTGAATGGACACAGCTGCATTAGGTGTGCTTAGAGTGAATCCGGCGGTCTCAACAGAGCTGTGGGTCTAGAGTGGCTGCCAGCTGAGCTGTGGCCTGTGTGCTCAGGGCTTTCGGCGCCCTGCCCACGGGGATGTTGTGGCGCTGCAGCCCAGGCGCGCCCCACAGGCTATCAGCGCCTCGCCCACAAGGCTGCTGCAGCACTGCCACATGCGCGCGATTAGGCTACCAACAGGGCTGCTGCAACGCTGATGCACGCACGCACGACTGGGCTACCGACCATGCCGCTGTGGCGCCTACGCCCGCATGGACGACCTGGCTTTGGATGCGCCTCTGACCTGGTCCTGGCTGCACCCCCTCCTGTGTGGCCAACTGTGCCACTGCCCTGCAGGTGTGGCTCACAGACATGATTAAAAGAAAAGCAGCCAAGCAGAGGGGAGAAAGACAGGAGCTCCTGCGTCCCGCCCGCACTGAACCACCAGCCCCCTTGCTGAAAGAGGAATCTGCTATTGTGTCTCAGGCCCACCCTAGCTCCTACTCACACGCCCCCACCCCCGGCAACACCCTTGCTATGCTTCTTTCTAACAGCTAGGACAGCAACCTGAAGAACAACCTTAGGGCACAGAAGCTGTCTGCTTCCTCCAACCTTCTCCCAAAATCTCCTCCCACAACTGAGCCCAAAAGATAAAATATAGAGAAGTCCATCTGATACACAAACCCCAGAGGGAAAACATACTCATGTGTAAAGCAAAAAGAACCACATCAAAAACAATGCACACCTCAGAATCCAAAGCCACTCCAGAAGATCAGGGGCATTCTTTAGTAAAGGACCTTGCACACTTGGAGCCAAATCTAAGTGAAACAGAATTCAGGGCTGCAATAATCAAGACACTCAGAGAGCTTACTCAATGCTGGCAAAGTACCCAGACACAGTTAAATGACCTCAACAAGAAATTTTCTGAGCAAAATGAGTACTTTACCAATAAAATTGAGAAGCTAGAAGAGAACAAGAAGGAACTCCTTGAAATGAAAGGCATCATAGGAGTGCTAAAAAAAGAACCAGCATAGGAAACAGGGCTGACCAGCTAGAGGATAGGACGAATGAAATCAAAGATAGAAACATGGAAATGTCATAGAGGGAAGAAGAAAGGGAAATGAGAATAAAGAGAAATGAAAGAGCCCTACAAAAACTCTCTGACTTCATCAGAAAGAACAATATAAGAATAATAGGGGTATCAGAAGGAAGCGAGATGAAATCTTCTCAGAGTCTACCAAAACAAAGAGTGGATGAAAATATTCCCAACCTGTGGAAAGAATTACAGCGCCAAATCCAAGAGGAAAGCAGAAGCCCTAACTATCTAGACCAGGGGTGGTGAACCTTTTGGCGATTGAGTGCCAAATTCATGAAATAAGAGTATACTCACTCGACTCGCATGCCAACCCATCGAGTGAGATAGAGGTATGGATTATTTTTATGTCTATAAGAGCATAAACAATAATTTTTTAAATGGTATTCACAGCTCCACGTGCCGAGATAATTGCTCACGCATGCCAAAGGTTTGCCACCCCTGACCTAGACCCTAGCACAGGCATCCTCAAACTTTTTAAACAGGGTGACAGTTCACGGTCCCTCAGCACATCCACACATGCACACTGCGGGCCCAGGACGAGTTGGCTGCTAAGCAGGACAGGCAGCATTGGTAAAAACACCCAGTGGGCTGGATAAATGTTTTCAGCAAACCACATGTAGCCCGTGGACCATAGTTTGTGTGCCCCTGCAGGCCAAGCAGATCTTCTCCAAGGCACATTGTTCTGAAGATGAGAAAAACCAAAGACAAACAAAGAATCCTCAAGGCTACCAGGGAAAAACAAAATATAACTTTCAAAGGAAAAACTACCAGGCTGTCACCAGACTTCTCAGCAGAAACTCTGCAAGCCAGGAGGGAGTGGACTCCAATCTTCAAAATATTAAAAAAGAGTAACTTCCAGCCAAGAATTAACTATCCAGCAAAATTAACCTTTAGATATAAAGGAGGAATTAAGGCATATTCAGATATATAGAAGCTGAGGGAATTCTCCAGCTCAAACCAGCACTTAAAGAAATACTGAAGGAGGCTATTCGACCTGAATCAAGAAATCAAAATAAATGGAGAAAAGTTGGGACAACAAAAAATAAAAAGGAAAGAAGAAATGGATACAGGATATCCTCATATATCAATCATCAGAGTGAATCTAAATAGACTGAATTCACCAATAAAGAGGCACAGGGTAGCAGACTGGATTAAAAAACAAAATCCAATCATATGCTGCATATAAGAGACACACCTCAGCCGCAGAGACAAACATAGACTCAGGGTAAAAGGATGGAAAACAATACTCCAGGCAAATGGCAGTCAGAGAAAAGCTGGAGTGGCCATACTGATTCCTGATGAAAAAGACATCAGGATAAAAAAAATAATAAGACATAAAGATGGACATTACATCTTGATAAAAGAGACAATACACCAAGAAAACATGACACTCATCAATATATATGCCCCCAATCAGGAAGCACCAAAATTTATAAAGCAACTACTAACAGATCTAAAAGGAGAATTTGAGAAAAATACAATTATAGTAGGGGATCTAAACACCCCCCTGACAACATTGGACAGATCATCCAAGCAGAAACTAAATAAGGAAATTGCAGATTTAAATGATACATTACAGGAAATGTACATAATTGACATTTACAGGTCATTCCATCCTGCAACACAGGGCTATACATTTTGCTCTAGTGCACATGGAACATTTCAAGGATAGAAAATATCCTGAGACTTAAATCCAACCTCACCAAATTTAAGGGCATCCAAATCATACTAAGTGTATTCTCAGACCACAAAGCATTGAAACTAGAAATCAATTGCAAAAGATCAAGTGCAGAGAGAACCACATATACGTGGAGTTTGAACAACATGCTATTAAAAAGTGACTGGATCAAAGAAGAAATAAAACAAGAGATTAAAAATTTGTAGAAACAAATGGCAATGAAAACAGGATGTACAAAAATTTCTGGGACACAGCAAAAGTAGTATTAAGAGGGAAATTTATATCATTATAGGCCTATTTCAAGAAACGAGAAAAACTACAGGTTAACACCCTCACATCTCATCTTATAGAGATAGAAAAAGAATATAGGTTTCCCAAAGCCAGCAGAAGAAAAGAATTAATAAAAGTCAAAGCAGAACTTAATGAAATTCAGAATAGAAAAACAATAGATAAAATTAACGCCTCAAAGAGCTGGTTCTTTGAAAAACTCAATAAAATCGACAAACCACTGGCGAGGCTCACCAAAGGACAAAGAGAAAAATCTCATATTTCCAGAATACGGGACGATAGGGGAGAGATTACAACTGATGCTGCAGAAATACAAACAATCATAAGAGATTATTATGAAAGACTCTATGCCAACAAATTTGACAACCTAGAGGAAATGAACAAATTTCTAGAAATATAGTTTACCTAAACTGAACCAAGAAGATTTGGATAACCTCAATAGACCAAGCAACAGTACAGAACTTGAAACAATTATCCAAAAATTGCCCAAAGGCAAAAGGCCAGGACCAGATGGCTTTACCAATGAATTCTACCAGTCATTCAAGGAAGAACTAACACCTGTCCTCCTCAAACTACTCCAGAAAATTCAAGAGGAGGCAGTACTACCTAACTCTTTCTATGAAGCTTATATCACCCTAATACCAAAACCTGGGAAAGACAATACCCAAAAGGAAAACTATAGGCCAATCTCACTGATGAACACTGATGCAAACATCTTAAATAAAATTTTAGCTAACAGAATACAACAATGCATTAAAAAGATTATTCACCATGACCACGTGGGATTCATCCCAGGGGCACAAGGATGGTTCAACATACACAAATCAATCAATGTAATCCAGCACATAAACCAAACAAAGAATAAAAACCACATGATTATCTCAATCGATGCAGAAAAAGCATTCGACAAGATACAACACCCATTTATGATAAAAACACTGAATATGGGGAAGCAGGGATGGCTCAGTGGGTTAAGTGCTCACTTCGCAGCCCCGGGGACCAAGAATTGAATCCCGGCCCTGGCCCGTGCAAACCCATATGCTGAACTGGGGAGTGCCTCCAGTTTGGTTCTTATTGGGGTGAGACCCCGGCCCAGTTCCTGCCCTGTGCAGCCCTGCGCCCACCTGTGGAATGAAACTATGTGGAAAAACCAATGATGTACAACTATGCAGACTGTTCTGGGCCCTTCTCCTTCTCTCTGTCTCTGTCTCTCTCTCTCTGTCAAAAACAATAAAAAATAAATTTTTAAAACCAGTTGTTTTCCTAAAAACAACAACAACAACAACAAAAACAACCACTGAATAAAGTGAGAATTGAAGAAAAGTACCTCAACATAATAAAGACCATATATGAGAAACCCTCAGCAAATATTATACTGAATGGGGAAAAGCTGACGCCTATTTTCCTAAAATCAGGAACAATACAGGGATGCCCCCTGTCACCACTGCTGTTCAACATAGTTCTGGAAGTTCTAGCCAGAGCAATCAGACAAGAGAAAGGAATAAAAGGTATTAGAATCAGGAGAGAAGAAGTTAAGCTGTCACTCTTTGCAGATGACATGATCCTGTATATAGAAAACTCTAAAGACTCTATCAGAAATCTATTACAAATAATAGACAAATACAGTAAAGTCTCAGGCTACAAAATCAATGTCCCAAAATCAACTGCATTTTTGTATGCCAACAATGAAACTTCGGAAAGAGAGAGGAGAAGATCCATTCCCTTTGCCATTGCAAACAAAACATGAAATACCCAGGAATAAATCTAACAAAGAACATGAAGAACTTATACACTGAAAAGTATAAGACACTCTTAAAAGAAATTAAAGAGGACACAAAGAAATGGAAAGACATTCCATGTTCATGGATCGGAAGAATCAACATAGTTAAAATGGCCATACTCTCCAAAGCAATATACAGATTCAATGCCATTCCCATCAAAATCCCACAGTCATTTTTTCAAGACATATATAAAAAAAAATTATCAAATTTGTATGGAACCTCAAAAGACCATGAATCGCAAAAACTATCCTAAGAAAAAGGATAAAGCTGGGGGCATCTCACTGCCTGACTTTTATCTGTACTACAAAGCCTCACTAATCAAAACAGCTTGGTACTGGCAGAAAAACAGACCCCCAGACCAATGGAACAGAATTGAAAACCCAGAAATAAACCCACAAATTTATGGACAGATTATTTTTGATAAAGGATCGAAAAATATACAGTGTGGAAAAGAAAGCCTCTTTAGTAAACGGTGCTGGGAAAATTGGAAAACCACATGCAAAAGGCTGAAGGTGAACTGCGATCTCTCAGCATATACCAAAATTAACTCAAAATGGATTAAAGTCCTCCAAATAAGAAAGGAAACAATAAATTGCATAGAAGAAAACATTGGCACTAAACTTATAGACCTTGGGTTCAGGGAGGACTTTATGAATCTGACCTCAATGGCAAGGGAAGTAAAAGCACAAATAAATAAATGAGACCTTGTCAAGCTAAAAAGCTCTGCGCTGCAAAGAAAACCATCAACAAAGCAAAGAGGCAACCAACCAACTGGGAAAATATATTTGCAAACAATGCCTCTGATAAGGAGCTAATATCAAAAATATACAAAGAACTTGTACAACTCAACAATAGGAAAACAAGCAATCCAATTAAAAAATGGGTAGATGACCTTAACAGACACTTCTCTCATGAAGACATACATATGGCCAACAGATATATGAAAAAATGCTCCACTTCCCTAGCAATTAGGGAGATACAAATAAAAACCACAATGAGATACCATCTTATACCTGTTAGAATGGCTATAATCAACAAGACAAGTGATAACAAGTGCTGGAGAGGCTGTGGAGGAAAAGGAATCCTCATACACTGCTGGTGGGAATGTAAACTGGTACAACCACTATGGAAGGCTGTATGGAGATTCCTCAAAAACTTACGAATGGAATTACCTTATGACCGAGCCATCCCTCTACTGGGCATCCACCCAAGAAACCTGAAAACCTTAATCTTTAAAGATGTTTGTACCCACATGTTTATCGCAGCACTGTTCACAGTGGCCAGAACATGGAAACAACCAAAATGCCCTTCGATAGATGACTGGATAAAGAAGATGT
>PVKE010040472.1:0-14586 GCA_004027555.1 Craseonycteris thonglongyai
AGAATTTCTTCCCAAATGTTACCTTATGACCTGTGCTCTTAAACTTGGTATAATGAATATAGTTTAACCTTTTCTTGAGGTCTGCTCTCAGTTTAGATAGACAGCAGTCAGTTCTGTGCTTTCTATGGTGATTGTTTTGAAAGTTGTTCATTTAATCAACAAACATTTATTGAGCACCGATGATGCATTAGTTGTAGCAGTGAACAAAGGAGACAAAACTCTTGCCCTTACATTCTAATGGCCATTGAGATGTTTAGGGTGGCTTAGGAGAGGACTTCAAGAAGAGGCACCAAATAGCTCAGAGCTTTATACTTATTCCAGTTCTCCTGTCTGTTCATTGTAGTTAATTTCATTCATTTCCTTTCTCTTTCTGAGTTGTCACTTTTGTTACCTCCGAGTTTAACTACTGTGAGTGATTATTTATTTTTTTGAAAACTTAGCTAAGCTCTTTTGCCCAGCATTCAGGTTATTGCTACTGTGATTTGCATGGTATGATTGCTAGATTTGTTATAAGTGTGTGTTAAATGAGACAAACTAGGCTTTGAGTAAATTCCTGAGTTATGGTTGGGTGGCTCTTGCCTTGTTCTCTCTCTCTCCCCTTCCCCAGTTATTTTTTGTGATTCTGTGCTACTAGATAGCTGAGTTCTCTACATGTATGATTCATTCACTTGGCATTTAACAAGTACTTATTAAGCACCTGCTATGCACTGAATACTATTCTAGGAGCTGAGGATACATTATAAAACATAAATACATTGCATGCCTGAGAGCTAGAAGGTACAAGTGTTTTATAATACTTTGTGCTACATGGAGAAGCATTTGTAAGGGAATTTCACCAAGCTGGGCATGGGGGATCAAGGAAGGGTGTGGAATCTGGAAGGGAATGGTGATGCATATAATTGTGGACTTGGAAGTTTGATGTGCTTCTGGGACTTGTGAGTGGAGACAATCCTGCAGACAGTTGAAATTTCTGTTATCTGTTGTTGTATAACAAACCACTCTAAAACTTAATGGTTCAAATTAACCACAGTATGTTATTTCTCACAATTCAGTGGGTTTTATGGAGAGTTCTACTTTTTTTTTTTCTCGAGGTCACTGATATGGCTGCATTCATCCAGGACGGCAACTAGCCTGGAAGGTCTGAGAGAGCCTTACATGCTTGTTTGGCAACGGCTGTCAGCTGTTGGCTGGTGCACCACAGTGCTCCTCCATGGGTCTCTGATCCTGCATGACACCAGCTTGGCTTCCTTCCTTTCATGGTCTCCTGGCAGCATTCCAAGGCTGTGGGAGCAGAAGCAGCAAGGCCTCTTTTGACACAGCTTTGGAAGACACCTAATGTCATTTCAGCTACAGTCTTTTAACCAAGCAATTTACAAGACCAGCCTAGGTCTGAGCGATTGAGAAATAGACTCATGCTCTTAAAGGGAGGAGCAAAAAGGTCATCTTGCCAAGGGTGTTTGCACACAGGACGATAAGAATTATGGTCATTCATATTTTGTAATCTACCACAGTTGCCTAGATGCTTGTGAATTCTGAGAGAATAATTTGAATGGAAGATGGAGGATTTGGACATTACCAGTGTATAGATTACAGGCTTCTGAATCCTGGCTGCACATCAGTCTACCCTGTGGAACAGGCAGTTTTCCATATGCTCTACATGTGATAATGACTATCTTTCTGCAAGAAAGAGATGCCCTCAAATATTGGGGAGGAGCGCACTCAGGGCTTTATAGAGAAATGAGACTTACTGGTTACTAAAGAGTGAGGACCCAACCCCACTCCCTGCACTGATTCCATGGAAACTTGGTCAACAAATTGGCTTTCATTTCTAGTCCTAACCACAAAGTTTAGTGTCTACATGGGATTTATTGTATTCAATAAAGAATTTGCAATAAAATTTAATGAATTTCTTAATAGCTTCTGTAGGGTTCTACTTTTCACATTATCTTGCTAACAACCTAGCCTTCTTGGTTAATTGTATATTTGTTTCTTTACCAGAATTCTTTCACACATAAGCTGGGTTTTAAGTCCTCATTTGCCATTAACTATCATGGCTAAGATGGCTTCAGTCTGTCCATTATCTGTTGGTACTGGATACCAGACAAATGAAGGGGTTTCCCTGAGGCAGTTATAGCAGAGTCCTAGGAAAGCCTCAGAAAAGAAATGTTGCTTAGAGAGCATGGAACTTTTCTGTTTCTTAGTGTTCTTAACTCTCTAGTACTGTCTCTTCCATTACAGTAGCCACTAGCCACATGTGCATATTTATATTAATTTTAAAGTAATTGAGTTATATAAAATTAAAAGTGGAGTTCCTCAGTTGAATTAATTATATTTCAAGTGCTCAATAGCTACAGGTGAACAGTGGCTACCATCTTGGACTGTTCAGATGTAGAATATTTCCATCCACAAGGCAAATTCTATCAGATGACCGCTCTGACCTTTCTTGTCCAATTAACAATAAACTGGTAAAGCCAGTGTTAGATCCCTATGTTGTGGATTAAAATCAAGGGTGACGGGTAATTTCCTGTGTGATCTTAAATACCCACTGCAATTAAATTAGATTTTTAGGAGGAGAGTATGTATAGGGAATACAATGCAATTATGTTTGAGACCACTTGTGAATTAAAAGAGTTCAACCCAAATACACATAATAAAATCTAATGCACAAACTTTCTGCAAAGAGCTAGTTAATACATACTTACTTTGACTATACATGCCAACCAGTTTCTATTTTAACTACTTAACTTTGACATTGTAGCATAAAAATGTTCATAGATAGTATCTAAAAAATTGTGATCATGTTCCAATAACACTTTATTTGAGAAGAAATGGTGGTAGGCAGTATTTGGCTTTCTAGCTAAAGCTTGTCTATACCTGCACTCAGTTGTTGAAATGCAAAATGAGGAGGCTTGGCCTGATGACTGTTTGTACCTGTACTGTCCTAGAGGATCTTTAATTGTCTGGGGACTTGACTTTAGCAAGATGCTTTAGGTAATGCCATTTCAGTCTGTGTTGATGGACATGCTCCATCTAAAGTCAGGGAAGGAGGAATTGTATTGTAGTTCCCAGTAGGAGTTTGCATTCAGTGTGCATACTGGCAATGTTGATATTGCATGGAATGTTCACAGATTCAGAAACTGAAGAAAAGAACAATGGAAGGCACTGGGGTTTCACTCATTAGTGGTAAATTGTTTGGGGATGTCTAATTTTTTGAAGTCCTGGCATGTGTCAGGAAATATGATTTTTTTTAAGTTTGTTTTCGTTGTTTTGACAGAAACAGAGAGAGAAGAGGGAGGGCCCAGAGCAGTTTCCACAGCCATCCATCATTAGTTTTGACATAGTTTCATTCCACAGGTGGATGTGGGGCTGCGCAGGGTGGGAACTGAACCAGGGGCCTCCCACATGAGGAGGTATGATTCATCTGAATAATTTTAGAGATCAGAAATCGAACTAATAGGTACAATTTTATAAAAGGAGAACTTTAAGAATAGTATAGTTGTTTCAAAATGAGCTCCCTTATAAAGTAGATAGTTGAAGAGTTTTAGAAAAAAAAAGAGGGATAATTATCTATGAGTTGATTGAAGAATGTGTTCTAGAATTGGGTAGAAGGTTGGAAAGATAATCTTCCAAGCTGCACTAAGTTGCACATAGAAAAATCTCAAACCAAACCAGCTTAAATAATAATAATAATAATAATAATAAAAAGAATCTGTTGGCTCACATAAGAGAAAGGTCTCAGGATAGATATGACTTCAGACATGGCTGGTTCACGAGGTCTTACTAAAGTCTTTAGGTAAGACTAGCTATATAATATGTGGGGTGTAATACAAAATGAAAATGCAGGGTCCTTTGGACAAAAATTATTGAGAACTTCAAAATAACAACAGCACTGCATTACACCAAGGCTGAGTGCCTTCCAAGTGCAAGACCCTATGAAACTTATAGGCTGCATGCCCAGAAGCCAGTCTGTCTTCAGTTTATTGTCGGTCTCATACTTTCAGATCTATTTTTCTCTAGATTTCATTTTTAGACAGCCTTTTTCCATTGGCATTTCATGGCTTATATTTTTATAGATTCAAAAGTTTTCTTTTCCTCTGGTGACACCAGCAAATGATGCCAGATAATTTCTAATAAACTTTTGTCATCTCTGGATCTAAATATATAGTGGCACTCCCTTTAGCCAGGCCTGGGTGATGTTTCTACCCCAGGGGCTGAGAGTACAGTCAACTCTACTCAAACCATAAGGACCAAGAGAGAAAGGAATAGTTCCAGAATAAAAAACAGGGTAGAGTTACTTGAAGAAGCAGAAGGTGGCAGGGATTGATGCAGGGTGATTCAACAATTGTCTACTCTGTTTAGCAGAGAGTAGTTATTACAGATAATGAAGAAGTGACTCAAAGTAAGAAAAAGTCTTAATCCAGAAGTCTTCACAGTAAGTACATAGATTCCTTTCACTCTAAAGGGTGTGCTAAATTTTCAAATTCTTTTTTTCTCAGGTATGCAAGCAAGATTTTTTTTCTGTTTCATGTGTATTTGGTATAACATTTTAATTCTTATCACGAGTTGCTCAAAAACTGTTAAGATTCTTAGCTCCAACACTTATTACCCTGCCTTAATTATTTTAATGCAGTGAACATTGTTCCCTGGAACTTTATTACATTTCCTTTTATTTAAAGATTTATTTTTTATAGTTTGAGAGGTGAGAGAGAGTGAGAGAAGAGGGGGAGGGCCCAGAGCCGTCTCTATAGTTGTATGTCATTAGTTGTGACATGGCTTCATTCCACACAGGTGGACGTGGGGCTGCACAGGGCAGGAACTGAACTGGGGGCCTCCCCCATGGGAGGTGAGTACCTTCACCACCATGCCATCCTGGCAGTTACAAGCTGCGCTGTAGTTCAACATATGGGTTGGCATGGGCCCAGACCGGAAATCGAGTCCTGGACATCATGATTGTGAGACAAGCCCTCAAACACTGAGCTATGTTGGTGTCCTAGTGTATTTCTAAGGCCCACCTTCCATTTAAAACTCTGTTCAGTTTCTTAGGAGGAAAAATATACATATGTGTGTATGTAAGTCAAAATATTGTTTAATAAGTTCTTCTCAAAACTAGACTTTTTCTTTTAGGGGGAGGGGTGAAATCAAGGGTCAAATGCCTGGAAAGGAAAATAGAACCAGGTAGCACCAGTACCATGGAGAGTTGTAGATATAAATGGATTCACCACTCATGCAAATTGGTCTAACCATGATATTCATTGTACTCAAATGAGACCCGACTTAGTTTTCCTGTCAAATTTGATACTTTTGGGGGCCAAATGAACTAACAATCTTATTTGACTCAGTTTCTCAGTGGAAGCAGGGGACAATTAATTAAAATCTGACCCTGCTGTGGTTTCATGCAGCACACAGACAACCCTTTTCTGAAGTCAGTTGTACTGAGGCAGAAGTTAAACACAAGATCTCTGGAGTGAAACTTTTAAGGTTTGATAGCTGGTCCTGACACTGGTGAGCTGTTTCCTTGGACCCGTTTATCTTTCTGAGCTTCCTTTCTGTCATCTGTAGAAATGGCATTGTTGCTATCTATAGGTAAGCCCACACTATAGAAACAAATAAAAGGATTTGCTTCACTATGTCCCCCACACCTGCTGAGATTCACAGGGTACATTTTTCTGGGTCATTGAACTAGGGTGCTAAAAGAAAAAATGAGATGGGAATTCCTTTTTTATAGTATCAACAAGTTATCAATTAGTACTGTGCTTGGCTAAGCATACATGGGCATGCATTTACATTGGTTGACAACCTTCACTAACCATTGACACCTGTCCTTAACTAGCATGGCCCATCCTTCACCATACATGAGGCATAAATCTACATAAACTTCAAGTTCAAGGTGATAGTCTTTTGCATTTTTTTAAATTTCTTTTTTAAAATATATATTTTATTTATTTATTTATTTATTTTGACAGAGCAGAGAGAGAGGGAGAGAGATACAGAGACAGAGAGAGAACTGAACTAGGGGAGCTCCCAGTTCAGCACATGGTTCCGCACGGGCCGGGGCCGGGACTCGATCCTCGGTCCCTGGTGCTGCAAAGTGAGCGCCCAACCCACTGAGCCATCCCGGCTTCCCCTAAATTTCTTTTTTTTAACACTTGGCTTTTGTGAGCTGTTAGGAGTCAGCTCCAGTTCTCAGCTGCCTCTGGCCACTTTATGTAGCTGCAATGCTTGACTCCATTTGTTTTCCAGGACACCCCTCTCCTGCCTCCCACCCACCCACACAGCCCATCTGGCCAAGCCCCAATCCCAAAGGGAGGAAGGAAAACTGGAGAATTTGGTAGATGGTTGGGAGTACTTTAGAGTGATCCACTTTCACTTTGGGGAAGAAAGCTCCATTTTCAGGGTCGTAAGTATGGAGTAGTGGAAGCAGCAGTGCTAAATACGGGTTAAAAAGCACACCTCTTGGGCCTGCTGCTGCTCTTGAATGCCAGCTCTGCCCCTCATTTTTTTTTTTTTTTTTTTTTTTGCTTCTTTTCCTCTCTCAAACAAAGTTCCTCACTGGAATAAAGTGTCCTAAAGCTTTTTAGAAAAACAAGAGCTATTTCAAGGAAGACTTACTGTTCTGATCTTTCACGTAAACATTGAAATCTGGTCTGTTAACTACATCAAAGATGTTAATTACATCAAAGATGTAATTTCCTCCCAAATATCTAGATTTTTTGCAGTTTACATATTTGTGCTTAGCTTTGATTGGTCTTCGACATTTTAAATATAAATTATAGACTGTAAAGGCTTGATGCTCTCCTGCTATCTTCCACAGAGGTAACTTGAAGATGTCTTTTTACTGATAGGCACTCACAGTCCATGCATTCTTAAGAAACATGCACCACTGTAGTGTATTTCAGAATATAAATAGAAGCATTGGAAATACTTTTGGAGCTTTCTAAAATTGACTTCCCTGCACTAAGTTAGAAATTAAAGTTGGGCTGAGGTTCCTGTCTTGGGCTAATTAAGTCTTGCAGCATTTTCTCTGAAATGGCAGGTCTCCTGGGATAATTCAAGAAAATGTTCTGTTTTAATTCCTTGAAAATCAGAAAGGCCAAATTTTCTGATAACTTAGTTATTCTTTACTAGGACTTCATATTGAAAATGGAGCATGTCATCTGGCCAAATAAAGGAAATAGATGAAAGGAAATAAAAAAGAAAACTATATACAGTTACGTTTGTATTCGCTACCAACGTAGTCAGTGGCACAGTTGGGTTTTTTTGTTTGTTTGTTGTTTTTTTTTTGAAAAGTTGCAAGATACTTTCCTATCTTTGCTAACAGAATCTACCCTGATTTAAAACTTACCACAGCTTTAGGTGACAGGAATGAAAATCTGAACTGCAAACAAATGCACATTCAGAAGGAGACTTTTGAGAAACATCCGCTTGCCTAGCTATACAGAGATGGCACTGAGCTTCATGTGACTTCCTGGACATGTGTAGCTTGCATGGTAGACAACCACTGAGCTTGATTTCAGAGTTCAATCCTTTGTCTACAGTGGCCACACACATACTGAAAGGGATAAATACCCCCACAACATGCTCAGCTTTGACACAAACTGCAATCAAAATCACCACCCAGGGCTCTGAAAAATTACAATAAGAGTTCTGCCAATGCATTTTACTGCTAGGAGCCAGAGTTCACCTCCATTGCACATTCACTCTATGTGCTCATGGGAAAACTAATGTCCATTTTATATAAGAATATTTCATGGCCAAATAGGTGAGGCAGCCTGGAACTCCTCAGCTCTAACTTAAAAGGATTCATTCAAGTCTTAAAAGTTGTGCATATTTGCATGGAAGTGGTTATTGACCATGGTGAGCAAAGAACTCATGAGGAAACTGCATAGAGTAGTGGTGCCCAGGCCCCACCCTACACCCAGCAAAACAGAATTTGGGGCTGGTATTCTGGCCTGGGTACAAAGTTAGTGCCCCACAAGTGAATCTCATTAAGAATTGTTGAAGCCAGATGAAACCAAGAACCTTGTCTTCCATGAGGCGAGCTTATGCCAGCACGGACTCTTCCAATGGTCCTTCTGTACTCTAATCACCCATCCAGCCCACCCCCTTCTTACTCCCCCCTTGGCTTACTCATTCTAACAACTCCTGAAGTGAAAAACACCTCAAATGGGCAAACTGTCCACTGAGTCATTTTTAAAATGTCATTGCAATGTAAGCAGTTCTGGCCCCACACAAGTAACAAAGGGAAAAAAATGGGGTTGTAATGGTGGTGATAGTTTAAGGAACTCAATTTATTCCCAGGGGCTCCATTCATCAAATCTCACTATAACTTTATAGCATATTCACCAGAAACCATTACATTTTGGTAGTGTTTAAGTCCCATTACCCAGGGCCATAAAATTCCCTCTAATAAGAAATCATGGCTGTCAAGTCTAGTCTGATTAAATAGAATGACGGATGATCTGCAGCCTTGGAGATGATGTTTTTGGCTGCTCATTACTTCACATATGAAAGATGATTAAGTGATTATTAAAGGAAATCCATAGGTACAATTACAGGGTCTCACATCATAAATAATTTTAAAGACATAATCTGTGCTTTGCATGTCTTTTATTGTTTCCATACAGTTCCTTTAATTGCCTCAACTCCAAGGAATTTCAACTCTCTGCTTCATGTAAAATACCTTTTAAAAATCTTAAGAGCCATATGCAATACCATGACCATAAAACATATGACTTAGATTTCTTTCAGCTAATAAGCTAGAACGCTATGTATCATGAAGTACAGCATACTGGTCAAACTGGAAAGCAGGATTTAATTCTTCCTTCCTACTATCTCATTTTCATAATACTTGAGAATTTTCTTTTTGATGTCTCAATATAATTACTTTATTATTTCTTTAATGGAATTTCCCAAAATGCTTGTTGGTGCTGTTTCTGGGTCTTGCTTTATGTCATGTAATAATACAATAGTATCCCAGAAAAAGCACTTCAGTCATTTTTGATAATGGCAGCATTAATATATATTTTGATACCTTGGCTATTCAAAATTGGTGATAGTGACTTTCTAACAACAAAATATTAAATATAGCTGAGGCTCAAATGGGTCCTTGACAGGTTGCATGATGATAAAAAGATAATTTCATTAAGATAAAAATAATAATGCTTCCATTCATAGGGTGAAAACTGGAAAGGAAATAAAAAACTGTCACAACTGTCTTTCTGTGTAGATTCCCCTCTTTCTCTGCATTCACCATTGCACAATATCTTTTTTCCTCTAACTTTTGGGAGAAAAATATATCCATAAATGTGTCAGTACATCTTCATATTTTCCTTGTAACCTTTCCTTTATATCTCAGCAAAGGCCATGCACAGTGGAGGGAATAGGGAGCTAAACTTAGGACTATTTGGGAGGGCATCTAGAAAACTTGGATGTGTCTTACCTGTATGGGCATACTTTGGTGATATGCATGTGTGGTTCCAGACTGCTGCAAAAAGGTAAGTATCTCAAGAAAGCAATTCATAATCTTTTTCCTGGTAGAGGTTCTTGCCTTCAGTGTATCAAAGTGCAACATCTGTGAAGCGCAATAAAGCAAAGTGCAAGAAAACCAAGATATTGTGGAAATGCAACTTAATTTTCTCTCCTCTAATTGTTGAAAGAAATACAGTAGACTCTCAGTTAAGCAGCACCAATGGAGATGAGTAGATGCTGGATAGTTGTAAGTAAACTCTCCATTAACCGGAACTCAAGCAACCAGAACTCTCAATCAACTGGCCTTTTTGATGGTTGCTTAAGTTATGGTTAATGGAGGATCTACTGTATTAGAGTTGAAAAGATAGCAACAATTTAATTAAGTATAATTATTTTTTTATATAATTTATTTAATAATATATTTTTATTTATTTATTTATTTTGACAGAGAGAGAGAGAGAGATGCAGAGACAGAGACAGAGACAGAGAGAGAACCGAACCGGGGGAGATCCCAGTTCAGCATACGGTTCCTCACAGGCCGGGGCCGGGATTCGATCCTCAGTCCCCGGTGCTGCAAAGTGAGCGCTCAATCCACTGAGCCATCCCGGTTTCCCCCAAGTATAATTTTTGAAGGACTATTTTAGAAGATACTGACCAACCGATAAAAAAGATATATACACAGGTCCTTATTCCTTGAATGCATTTGCCCATTTGCCCCACTCTATTGGATTCCAGTGTTATTTATTTATTTATTTGTTTATTTATTTTGATGAGGGCTTCCTGCTCTCCTCTCCATTTCCATGCATTTTACAATAGCCCTTCATAAATGTTATACATTATCAACCATATCGCGTTATATTTTAGTTGTTTCCAAGTCAGTCTTCTCTAAACAAGTGTGAAGTTCCTTTCAAGCAGAACTGGATTAAATTTACCTTGTTTCCACAACAAAATCAGAAGCTGGTTCTTTGAAAAATTCAACAAAATCAGTAAGATAGCTAAGAAAAAGAAGACACAAATTATTGTCAGTAATGAAAATAGGCCTATACCTACAGATCCCATGGACAGTGAAAAGATACTATATAAATACTGTGGATAACTCTATGATCCCAAATTTGATAACCTAGATGAGATGGACCAATTGCTTGAAGGACACAATGTGCCAAATCTGACACAAGAAAAAAATATAAGTCTGAAAACGCCTATAAATATTAGACATTGAATCAATAATTAATAACCTTCCAAAACAGGAAGCACCAGGTCCAGATAGGTTCACTGGTGAATTCTAGCAAACATTTAAGGAAGCAATTACACCAATTCTCTGCAAACTCTTCCAGAAGATAGAAGCAGAAGGAGTACCTTCTAAGCCAGTCTTTGAGGCTAGCAGTACCCTAATACCAAAACTAGACAAAAACATTGCGAGAAAAGAAAACTGCAGACCGATATCTCTCATGAACATAGATGCAAAAATACTAAATAAAATATTAGCAGATTGAATTCAACAATGTATAAAAAGAATTATACATGATGGTCTAGTGGGATTTATCCTGACTATGCAAGGCCAGTTCAACATTTGAAAATCCATTAATGTAATCTATCACATCAACAGGGTACAAAGGAAAAATCACATAATCATATCGGTAGACACAGGAAAAGCATTTAACAAAACCTGACACCCATTCATATGGGAACACTCTGTACTTCCATTCGGTTTTGCTTTGAACTGAAAATTGCTCTATAGGGAAGCCGGGATGGCTCAGTGGGTTAAGCGCTCACTTTGCAGCCCCGGGGACCGAGGATTGAATCCCGGCCCCAGCCCATACGGACCCATATGCTGAACTGGGGAGTTCCCCCAGTTCAGTTATCTCTCTGTCTCTGTATCTCTCTCTCTCTCTCTATCTCTCTTTATCAAAAACAATAAAATAAATAAATAAATCTAAAAAGAAAAGAAAATTGCTCTAAAAAAATCAGGTCTATTAAAAAATTAATTAAACCAAGAATTTCTTATGAATCAACTCTTTCCCTACTAGAGAGCTTTCCCATGGAAGGCATCAGTCTGCTTTGGGTTTGGTTTGAGTGATCTGTCTCTTCTCTTCTGGTTGAATTTCCTTTATCACACTTTGAAACCCAACCAAAATTTCTGGGCACAGTCTTCAAACTGGGGCTCAGAGCCCTGTCGTGGCACTGCTGTGACCAGCCTCCATGCCACTGCATACCGTGTGATGTGGACATCTGTGATGATTTAATTAACCTGCCTTTGCTATTTCTGTAGTGAGGTAGAGGAGAGGCAATATTCTTTAGTCATCAACAGGTGTTTTGAAACTTTGCCCACAGCAAAGCCTCAGATTGGCAGCTCATAACTGCAGAGCATGTGCAAAGACAGCAGCCACACTGACCCTGGAGGAATGTGATGCCATATTAGGAAGGACATGGTGAATTTGCATGACCACTTCTCCTGCACCTTGCTGGCGAAGCCTGACAGAAGGATGAACCTCCTTGCCATCTGCTTCTCCTCCCACTAAGGATGACAGCTTGAGTCCTCTGTAGTCAGTTTCCAAGTTTAACTTGGTATGTGCCAAATGATGAATAGTAATTCACAAACGTTAGTGTCCGTCAGAAAAACCTGGAGAGCTCATTATAATCAAATTACGGGGCCCTACCTACAGACCTCTGATACATTAGGTCTGTGGTTGAGCTTGAGAATTTGCATTTTTGACAAGTTTCCACATGATACTGATGCTGCAGGTCTAGGGACCACACTTGAAGAACTTCTGTTGCATAAGGAGGTCCACCTAGACAAGAGAAGAACTTAGTAGACAATGTTAAGGCACCAGGAAGTTGCACATCTGTTTATCTGACCTTTTTCTTTTAGTCGATAGATAGCTCAGAATATTTTCTCTTGATAGAAAACATAGCGTTTCAGATTAAAAATATAGTTTGTGTAACATCCTTTTAAGGCATTGGCAAAAAAAAAAGTGGTCTGAAATGAATACAAAGACAGCCAGAGGTGGAGAGCAATATCAGAAATAAAAAAATAAAAATAAATGGGAACTTTTCTGCCTGATTTTAAATCAGTTCTTATGTTTTTCTACCTCTTTTCCCACCTCAGTCTTCTGGATGGTTTTCTCAAGTGTGCTAACTACCTGGCTTATATGCAACATGTAATGAGCTTCTAAAATATATCTATTGACTTTGAAAGCTTTGTCATTTTTTTAAATATGGCTTGGTGGTCTTCATGAACAATTGGTAACTAACTCCTGTTTCCTCCAAAATATTATCAAATGTTCTTTTAATATCAAAAATACCCAGTTACTGTGCTTTGATTATTGAAACAGACATATATGCCCTTTGGGGAAAATAGGGCCCCAGGTGAAATAACTGGTGACAGAGTCACGGCAAGGGGATTAACGTTAATTGGATAATATAAAAACTGTCTGTTTCTTTGTAAAAGTCTGACAAATAGAGGTAGGGGAGATCTAGTTCTCTTTTGTCCATGACCTGGCTGGTGGGTGATATGTTATAATGTTATAATGAAAGCAAGTCTCAGATCAGAGTTTGTATAGATATTAATTAGTGAGCTGGCAAAAAGAATGAAAATGAAAGCAAGAAAAGAATAGATTCTTGTGAAGTTAGGGGAGCCCCTGTGTAGTACCCATCCCTGTGAGTTCTCTTGGAAACAGACATAGTGTCCAGTGTCTAGCTGGATCAGGCAGAGTTTTCTGTCAAGTCCGTGACAAGTGAGAGTGAGGGCTTTGGCTCAAGACCAAATGGTATAGCAGGATTCAGAATATTACTCTTGGGTATACACCTGTTGGTTTTGTCCAATGCTTATTTCTCTCATACAATAGGGTCTCTGCAGCCTTCTCAGTGACCACAGTGCTGTTAACACCGCTCATTTCTTCAATGAAAAGAAAAAAAAAGATTTCTGGCACCACTTACGCTAATTAGAAAACCCTCTGGTGCAGATTTAGATAACACATTTGAAGTGCTTGCCTTGGCTGCCAATGAAATATGCATTTCTAATTAGGGACATTTAATGTGACCCAATTGTCTTTAGAATATGGGTTAATATTAACTTATGTAACCATATACATATTACTGTTTTGTTCCAGTTATGAAAAGCTAGCAGAAATGAGATATAACGTTCTACAGGTTAATCACAAAGGCACTTAAAAATTTTGGGATAGCTGCTCTATTATCAGATGTACATGTTACAGGTGTTGGGGGTAAAGAAATAAAGTTGGGGACTGTTAGTGTTTACTGAAGTGCTTTTATATACAATGTGGAAATTTTGTGTATATATGACTTAGTCTAGTATGTAAGAAAATCTTATACAAATAATTATAGTGCTTTGAATTCCATCTACAAGTCCCAGGATCTTAGATTCCCTAAGGCATTAAAGCTAATGAGAGCAAAGGCATGCTGAAAAAACTGGATGGGTTTTCAGAAGGAATACTGTTTCTTTTCACACTTTTCTATTCCTAACAGAACACTTGGGTAATGCTGATAGCAAGCCCTGCATTTAATTATTGAAAACAATGCCACCATAAAATGGAAGTTCCCATACCTCCTTTCCTCTTTTATCCAAGATCTGGCTGTAAATGTGATTTTCTTGCATGTGTGTTGAGGCTGACTTTTATACAGAGAGAAGATGACTTAAGGGCAAGTTTTTGAACTAACTTAATATATTCAATATATTAAAGTTATGTACTCAAAATCCTGTTATTAAAAAAAATTAATCTAGCAAAATTCAAAGTCACTTTTATGAGGATATATTTAAATTTTCTTAAACATTTAAAATAGCATTTCTATATATTTTTTAAAGTCCTTCAATTGTCTAACAAACCCTTATAACTATTTAAATTATTCTTCTAAAGCTAATGTTTTAAACTTAGAGATACAAGTGTTTTGTTCTCTTAAATACTGCAGTCCCATTTACAGGCAGTTTTTAATGTCTAAACTGAAATCTAAACCAGTTACTCAAGCATATATTTTAAATTAGAATTTCAAGCCTAACCTATTAGACATTCTATATGCCAAATTATCTTAAGTAATATAAAGTGCTTATTGTATCAAGTGTATACAAATTAACTATAATACTGTAAGATTAATGCATACCAT
>PVKE010040474.1:0-14583 GCA_004027555.1 Craseonycteris thonglongyai
GCAGTTGATCTATTGCAATTGATCTCTAGTTTCAACGCTTTGTGATCTGAGAATACACTTGGTATGATTTGGATGTCCTTAAATTTGGTGAGGTTAGATTTAAGTCCCAGAATATGGTCTATCCTTGAAAATGTTCCATGTGCACTAGAGTAAAATGTATAGCCCTTTGTTGTAGGATGGAATGACCTGTAAATGTCAACTATGTCCATTTCCTGGAGTGTATCATTTAAAGCTGAGATTTCCTTATTTATTTTCTGCTTGGATGATCTGTCCAGTGTTGTCAGGGGGGTGTTTAGATCCCCTACTATAATTGTATTTTCATCAAATTTTCCCTTTAGGATTTTTATTTTTTGCGTGCTAAAATCATTAACTGTCCTGTTCCCTTCTCCAATCAAGTAAATTGAGTAATACATATATTTTAAGCACCCCCTTATTAGTGGTGTGTAAAATGACCACCCTGAGTAGATAGAAGCAATATGGTATTGCTGAACAAGATACATATATTTATTGTAAAAAGGACTGGTTTTCAATTCCAGCATTAATTCTATGACCTAAGGCATGTTACTTTCTAAATCTCAATTTATACAGTTAAACATGGGAAAATAATACCTATATCTAAAGGTCACTGTAAAAATGAAAATGTGATTATAAATGCTAGCTTTTTTCATAATCCCTAGCACACTGTATTTTTTTATTATTATTATTACAAATCAATGACTGCATAATTCTTGTACATACTTCCCACGAGAAACTCCAGAATGTCTAAATAAGAAAAGTGTAGGCAGAGAAATCTAACTGTAAGACCAATTCTAGAAAATGTGTTTTGAAACCACAGTTGCATAGCAAGGGCAATTTTTTATTTAGAGTACACTTTTTGTTTGACATGTCTTTGGCATAGTGGGTATTGGAGGATATGGGAGTGTTTATACTCCTCCATTGACACTGTGCAATTATCTTCCTGGATGTGATGAATTTCCTAATCAAATAAGAATTTAAAGCAGAGGGGAAAAAAAGTAGTATTGCCTTATGAAACGAAAGTCATTAATTCTTGAAGTGAAGCAAGTTAAAAAGCAGCTGCTAAGTTCTACAAAGTTTTACCAATAGCATTCAAGGCAATTTTTAATTGCCATAGTTTCATTCCTGTACACTATTTGGAATATGTTGGTCTTCATTAGGCAATATGTTGCCTTTATTGGCATCAGTCTATAGCATAACTGTTAACAAAAAAGAAAGTAAATCTGGTGAAAGATTACACATTATGATGCAGGTAATCTAAAAAAAAAGCAAACAAAAATACACTAAATTTTAAAACAACTATTAGGTTTGTATGAGAGTGAAAGTAATCTCAAAATTGCATTGTTTTAAAAAGTGTTAGTTGTTCAAAGACATTATGAAGATTAGCAGAGAACTGAAGTAATAAATATTGTTGAAATAATCTTAGAACAGGGAGGGCAAGGGTGAAATATAGTCATTCCCTCTCAAGATTCTCTGGCTGTGTTTGCCTAACAAAATCACAATCAGAATGTAATTGGAATCTCAAAGAAGTACAAATAAACACATTTGTGAAACAAATGTTTGTGTAGTTTCTTGGACTGGTCAAGCACTGGAGATAGAACAATGTAAAACCTGAGAGCCTTGCCCTTCTGAAATTTACATTCAGTCATCAAAACACAAAATGTCAAGATTTTCTAACCCAGGGTTTTTGAAGTTGAATGGGACAGCCTTCATTCAGTACTTCAGCTTTGTTCGGATATAAAATATCTGCAACCAGAAAAACTGAACAAAAGAGATAATTTTCCAAGACCTTTCCTGGCATCAGAGTTTTTAACTAGTAATATATTATTTTGGGATCTTTCAATTATAAGGTTAAAAAAATAAATTTAGAAGTTAAGAGTATTATTGCATTGAAGAAAAAAAAATCCCAAAGATTACAAGTGCTAATATTATATAATAACAGGAATTTTGAGTTCATTCTATAGAATTGTTTAGAAAGTTTAGGCTGCTAACAGTCAAAATCTGGCTATGAAAGCCTGAAAAGATAGTGGTATTTTTGTTTGTTTGTTTCTTTATTTGCTTGTTAAAAATGGAGAGCTACAAACAGATTGATAGAATCTGTCCCCCAAATCCTACTGCAACTTAGTTTTAAGAATTCAGAATATGAGTTCCAACAAAGAGTTTCTGAAATGTTAAGGGATCCCAGTGCTGTATCACAACATTAAACTCTAATATCAACCATGGGATTCAGTATAGCAACTGATTGTGAGAATTGATTGACAAGGGTTCATAAGTGTTTACTGTTGTGCTAATTGCTGTAAGTATACAAGCAAAGTTTAGGACATAATATTAACTCTCAAAGAGTTTAAGAGTTTATTTGGAAATTTATATGAAATAATGCCTTAAGAGAATAACATAACAACACTTTGAATAATTAAGTGCTGACTGAAAGAATTTCAGAGGAGGAGATAATAGATATTTTGCTAATTAGAAAAGAACCCTAGGAGGAGGTGAACTAGGGACTTTGTTGATCTGGATGGCATTTGTATAGGAAACAAAAATGGTGAGAATACTGCAGACAAGAATGGCATGATGAATGAAGACACATATGGAAAAAAAAAATTCAACAGTGCAGTTGCTGAATGTGCAGATGTTACCAAAGTATAAACTGAGAACCCTCACCCCATGTTGTATTGTAATTTCTATAACACAATCCTAGTCACCATACATATGTCTTCAAGACTGAGATTTTTATAGCATTTTTCATTTAAGGACATATATGTAGGGATATGTGTAAATAAATAAAATAAAATGTATTGTCTAAGTAAATCTTCATTTAACTGGCTATATTTTGTCAGGAGTTTCATGTATAAGCATAAAATTAATAAAACAAAAATATATACAGGTTGATAAATAATTTTATGACAGAGCTGAAACTCAGTTTCTTTAGCCTTGAAAGTATATTGTCTTTCCAGGTACAGTATGAGATTTTGAATAAATGGTGGTACATAAAGTTTTCTCTAACGTTTTTAGAAAAAGTATCTTTATCAAAATTTTAACACAGAAGAAAAAATTACTAAGGTAAATTTTGAACTCTGAATATTCTTTTTGATTTTAAATATTTTTAAAATTTATTTTATTGTTTGAGAGACGGATAGAGAGAGAGAGCGAGAAAGGGAGGGCCCAGAGCAATCTCCATAGTTGTATAACATTAGTTGTGACATGGTTTCATTCCACACAGGTGGATGTGGGCCACATTGGGCAGGAACCAAATTGGAAGCCTCCCACATGGGAGGCAAGAACCTTCTGCACAGTTCATCATATAGAGTTTGAGTGGACTAGGGTGCAATCCCTGGACCCTGTGGTTGCAAGGCAAGCACTCAACTTGCTAAGCTATTCTGGCATTTATCGCAATTTTTTAACGATATGTTATTAAGTCCCTTTCCAAAGCAGTGACTAGAAACGAGGGGTGATTAAAGTGACTACTTGAAGTGAATTCCCTATGAACTGAACATTTTCCTAAGGAAATCTATAAAGGTGTTAAAAATGGTTTACCTGTTCAGTAGTGTAATTTAGCTTTCTTGAATGCTATCATCAGCTAAAAAACCATACACAGTAAATTATACTAAATTAAAACAACTTTAATTCAGTGGAATACAGATTAACATGACAATTACTTATAATATTAACAAAGACAAGAAAGAAATATCACTGATGAGAGGCCTCTAAATCATTCAGCTTATTACAGAGTTGTCAGATACTGAGCAAGCACATTTTGTTTCACTTATTGCTCAAATAAAATTTAAAAATGTCTGGGGGGAAAATCAGTTCCACCAGTAGTCTATAATTTAAAAGGGCCATTACTAAAGGAAAGGAGGGAATGGGGAGGGGGGCGGGTAAGACAAGATAGAAGAATAGATAAACACTCTGCTTTCCTCCTACCATGACTACATTAAAATGACAACTAAACACAGAACTATTGATCTGGAAAACCATGTAAATTTTAGCTGCACAGAAATCCTATAACAAAAAATATAAAGAAGAAGCTACATTAAGACTGGCTGCAGAAGCAGAGATGCAAAGGGATGCCAGGATAGCTCAGTGGGTTTAGTGCTAGTCTTGCAGCCCTGGAGTCAAAACCCAGCCCCGGTCCATGTGCACCCATATGCTGAACTGGGTTGTGGCCCCCAGTTCAGCCTTTGCCAGGGTGAGCTTTCCATGTAGGAGACCCCCTGGTTCAGCCCCAGCTCATGGGTGTGTGCCTCCCATGTGGGAGGCCCCCAGCCCAGTTCCTGCCCTGAGCGGCCCCCCACCCCTACCTGTGTGGAATGAAACTATGCAGAACGCTGATGACACACAACTATGGAGACTGCTCTGTGCCCTCCTCCTTGTCTGTCTCTTTTTGCTTCTTTCTCCCTCTCTGTCAAAAACAATAAAATAAATTTTCTTTTAAAATTAAAATAAATTAAAAAAAAGAAAAAAAAGAAGCAAAGACACAAAATGAACAGGCCCCATATCTACATGTGGTGATTGATAATTGGGGACACAGAGGTTCCTCATGGAATAGCAAGGGACCCCAGCTCCACACTGGGCTCTCCTGCCTAGAGTATCAGTGCTGGGAAAAGAAGGCTTCATAATATTTGGCTGAGAAAAACAGTGGGGACTCTGACCCTCTGGGTGAGACAGAAGGCTGTGTGAAACTCAGGCATCCTCTTAAAAAGCCAGGGTACAAACTGACTTGCTTGCAAGTACTAACCCTGGGCTACAGCAGAGGTATGGTGACTCAGAAGGTGCCAGAAACAGAATTATGTGGTTTCCAGGCAAAAACTAAAGGAACAATTACCAAGATCTGATTCTGTTTTCACTATAGTCATCAAGAAAAAGAGTACCTAGGGAAAGCTGGGATGGCTCCGTGGGTTGAGTGCTCGCTTTGCAGCCCCAGTGACCAAGGATCGAATCCCGGTCCCGGCCCATGTGGACCCACATGCTGAACTGGGGTGTGCCCCCAGCTCAGTTCTTGCCAGAACCTATGTGGGAGGCTCCTGACCCAGTTCCTGCCCTGCGCAGCCCCGCGCCCATCTGTGGAGTGAAACTATAAGGAAAACTAATGCTCAACTATGGAGACTGCTCTGGGCCCTCCCTGCTCTCTCTGTCACTGTTTCTCTCTGTCAAAAATCAATAAAATAATTCTTAAAAAAAAAAAAAGAAAAAGAGTACCTAAAGATATAAAATCAAAATGAAAGCAGACAAGTGACAACTTACACCACAGAAATACAAAGATTGTACAAAAATATTATGAACAATTATATGCCAATAAATTAAACAACCTGGAAGAACTGTATCAATTCCTAGAACAATATAATCTTCTAAGACTGAATCAAGAAACAACAGAAAATCTGAATGAATTGATTACTACAAAGAAAATCAAAGCAATAATAAAAAACTCCCAACAAACAAAAGTCATGTATGTACCAAGTGGTTTCACAGATGAATTTGAAGAATTAACACCTATTCTCAAACTATTGCAAAAAATACAAGAAGAGAGAAAGCTGTCAAGCTCCTTTTACAAGGTCAGCATTTCTCTGATTCCAAAAGTAGAGAATACATTACAAAAAAAAAAAAGAAAGAAAATTATAGACCATGGATGCAAAAATTCTCAACAAAATACTAGCAAACTGAATTCAGTAATACACTAAAAAGATAATACACCATGTTCAATTGATATTTACCACTGAGATGCAAGCTTGATTCAATACCCACAAATCAATTAATGTAATACACAACAAAATGAAAGATAAAACTCACATGATCATATCAACAGATGGACAAAAGAAAAAACTAAAAACAAAAACAACAAAATCCAGCACCAACTTATGATAAAAACTCTCAGCAAAGTGAGAATAGAGAAAACATACCTCAACATAAAAAGGCCATATTTTAAAAACCCACATATAACATCATACTCATGGGTGAAAAGCTAAAAGAGTTTTTTTCTTAAGATAAGGCACAATACAAAAATGTCCACTTTCACTACTTCTTTTCAACATAGTATTATAAGTCCTAGCCACAGCAACCAGACAAAAAAAATAAAATAAAAGAGTAAAAGGCATCGCAATTGCAAAGGAAAAAGGAAAACTGTCATTTTCACATTAACGTGGTACTACTCATATCGATAGTGAATTCTAAAGATTTCACAAAAAATTATTAGGACTGATAAACAAATTTAGTCAAGTAGCAGGATACAAAATTACTATTAGAAATTGATTGCCTTTTACACACCAATAAGACCAATCAAAAAGAGCAATTAATAAAACAATCATATTTACAATTATATCAGAAAAAAATACCTAGGAAAAATTTAACCAAGGAGGTAAAAGCTCTGTACTCAGAACACTATAAGAACTTGAAGAAAGAATCTGAAGAAGTTAAAAATAAATTCAAGCACACAGGACAGTCTGGGAAAAGTCCAGCCATAAAAGTCTCCATTTTTTATATTGCATTGCTGGCTACTTTCTGCACAGCCTTCATATACCATACTCATGGACAGGAATAAATAATATTGTCAAAATTTCCATACTATCCAAAGCAATCTATAAATTCAAAGCAGTCCCCATCAAAATACCAATGACATTTTTCAAATAATTTTAAAATTTATATGGAACCACAAAAGAACATGAATAGCCACAATAATATTGAGAAAAAAGAACAAAATTGAAGGTATTATGCTATCTGATATCAAAGTATACTACGAGGCTATAGTAGTCAAAACAACATGGTACTAGCATAAAAACAGACACAAGATTAATGAAATAGAATAGAGAGCCCAGAGATAAACTCTTGCCTATATGGTCACTCAGTCTATGACAAAGGAGGCGAGAATATATAATGAAGTAAATACAGTCTATTCAACAAATGGTGTTAGAATAACTAGACAATTAGATGCAAAAAAAAAAAAATGAAAGTAGATCACCACTTTACACTATACAGAAGAATAAACTAGAAATAGATTAAAGACTTAAATGCAAGACCCGACACCAGAAAACTCCTAGGAGAAAACAAAGGCAGTTAACTTGCTGACATCGCTCTTAGTAACACTTTAATTTCCCCCCCATATATCTCCTTGGGCAAGGTAAACAAAAGAAAAAATAAACAAGTGGGGATACATCAAAATGAAGAGCTTTTGCACAGCAAAGGTCACCACCAACAAAACAAAAAGACAGCAAACTAAGAAGGTATTCACCAACGATACATCTGATAACAGGCTGATATCCAAAATTTATAAATAACTCATACAATTCAATACCAAAACAAACAATTTAGTTTAAAAATGGGCAGAAGAAATGAATATGTATTTCTCCAAAGAGGATGTACAGATGGCCAATAGACATATGAAAAGATGCTCAATGTTGCTAATAACAAGAGAAATGAAAATTAAAAGCATGAGATAATACCTCATAACCTGTAAAAATAGCCATAATCAATAAATCAACAAATAACAAGGCTTGTTGAGAATTTGGGAGAAAAAGTAATCCTCCTCAGGTGCCATTGGAGGGATTGAGAATTGGTACAGCCACTATGGAAAATTGTCTGAAGTTTCCTCAAAAAATTAAAATTGTAACTACCTTATGACCCAGTAATGATGTCACTTCTGAGTATCAGAAGAAATGGTCAAGATATGAAAACAAACTTAGTGCTCATCAGTAGATAATTGGATAAAAGAAGATGTAGTGCAAATATACAATGGAATATTACTCTGCCATAAAAAAGAATAAAATCTTGCCATTTGGGACAACATGGATAGATGCAGAGGGTATTATACTAAGTAAAATAAGTCAGACTGAGAAAGAAAATACCATATGATCTCACTTACATGTGGAATCTAAAAAACAAAACAAACAAAACAGAAACATACTTATAGACACAGAGCAAACTGATGGTTGCCAGGAGAGAGGAGTGTTAGGGGGCTGGGTAAAAAAAGTGAAGAGATTAAGAAATACAAATTGGTAATTATAAAATTGTTCATGAGGATGTACAGTACAGCATGAAAATAACAGTCAATAATGTTGTAACAATTATGTATAGTACCAGATGGGTACTAGACTAATCTGGGAGATGATTGCATAAATTATATAAATGTCTACTACGCTGTGCACTTGAAACTAATATAAAATATTGAATGTCAACTGTAACTGAAAAAAATAAATTAAAGTAAAAAAAATGAAAGGGCCACAACTAGTAACCAAATAAGCACATATTTCATAAACTCAGTCTTAGAATACACTGATCTACAATCAGATTTTTCTCTTGCTTTGATATTGAATTGAGATTAAAAAGATAATAATAAAGCTCAATTATTTCTGCTGGAGGTTTCTTTTACTACAATATTCTACCACTGCCCCACAATTACTGTCTATTGTTTAAAGTTAGTAACACTTATTATTTACCATTTCAAGTCCATATTGTTCAACTTCTTTGGAAAATACTGTAGTTATTCAATAATGTTCAACTGTTTGAACACCTTTTTGGCCTTCTAAGCTGATTTTGAACTGTTTGGTAGCAAGCAGATAAATATAGTAAACTAATTACAAAGAAGGCCCTAAAAGAAACTCTGTATTTCATGCTTCACCTTACTACAGTCACTCAAAAGATCACACCCTTAGATCTTTAAGTACATCTGAATCTGCATGCAGACAGCACACTTTGTCAAGCTTTACTGCAACCTGCAGAGCACGTCAGAATACAAGCCACATCAGAGTCTCCACAGTCTATTTCCTAATGCCACTTCAGTTAACTGAATGCCACATCGTGAACCTAAGACCTGTCACAGAAAGTGGTTTGTGTTCCAGCACCACATGGCCCTGGTCAGTACACTGGTACTCTGCTTAGTTACATTAATTATCTTGAGCTTCATTTGATTTGAATAATTTCTTCTCAAATCTATAGCTGCTGACTTGTTAATATAAAATAAACAATACCAGGGGATCCTCTTCTGAATTACAAAGATAATTGTAAATAATTGTGTATTCAATTTTCCATTACTTTCAAAATCTTGCATCTGAATTTATGTTAATCTCATGGGGTTTTCTACTGAAGAAACAAAAAAAAAGGTATATACTGCTACCTTGAGAAGTTAGGAGACAAATCCATACAAGAATGCTGTACTTAATGATTCACATTGTGAAATCCCTATTAAATTCGAAGTTAAAATCACCGTACCCTGTCAACACCGGCACTTCATAATTCTTGAACACCTCAACTCCATACATTTCCAATATTTTAAGACAAAGGTGTTAAAATTATTCCCAGTGATCAACCCAATAATCTATTGTTTCCCTCCCACAGATTTAAGCCATCTCTAATAGACAACTATCATTACTTCTCAACATATCTAGTTCCTAGAATTTCATCATTTAGACTACCTGGAATTTCTTATTTTAACAGATAAAATTTCAGCTAGTTCTCTTCAGCCCCAGTTCTCATGGAAATTTCCAAGTTTTAACGAGTAGCTGATCTCTATTTACTATGTTTAAACTTTACATTTCCTGTCTTCTTTCCTTTCCTTAGATATTGTAAATGTTCAAATTGAGAGCATGGGCTAGCAGATCTTTTTCATCTCTGTCCTTTGCCTTCTACAGCACGTCCTTGCTGGCTATCCTCCTCAAATTTTGTTTTCCTCTGAATGGGCTATTGCACTGATGGCTTTTGGAAGCTGCCGAGTGTTAAACCTGTATATAAAATCCATCTGTGGGGCCAGAGCCACAAAACAGGTCCTATTTGAAATGATTTTTTTCAGCTCTCTGGTTACTGTCATATTAGGGTTTTAATGCAACGGGCAAGAACCATAATTCATTTTATTTTATGAGGAATCCTTATTTTCAAGGGCCACTGTTTAGTTGAATTCTTTTCAGATCACCCTCTTGAATTTACACAGTACCTACATTAATTCAAGGTTCTCCTCTAACTCTAAATATAGTGGAGGAGAGACCATGCCAAAGTTTTCTCCACCAAAATTTTCATTCATGCATTAAAAGTTAATATGATATTACAGCATACTCATTATTTTCCCCATACAGGGGAAATATCAGAAGTCATTTTACACTATCTTCCTTTTATATAGTTTCCTACTTCATCTCAAGAATAAAAGCTTCATTTCATTGCATGTAATACTAGATTTTGGTATCAACCCAACCTAGATTCACTTTCTAGCTATCTCTGAAGGAAAATAGGAATGTTCTTAGGCCAATTACTTTTGTAGTTTTGAAACCTTATTACATTTATATGCAAAATATAACAACAGTTTCTACCTTAGAGAAATAAAATGCAGATTAAAAATTAAACTTATAAAACATATATGTACTTAGCACAATACATGATACAAAGGAAGCTCTCAAAATATGTCATTACATTTATGATTAATTGTAGTAATTGCCACTTTTATTGTCTATTAGTATGAGATACTTGTGCCTGAGAAACTCACCCCATTGTAATCACCTGCTTCTCTGAATTACAGAAATGAAAAAATGCATCAAATTTTCAGAAGAGTAAAAGCAACTTAAATAGTGTTTCAGAACACAAAGACAATTAAAAAAAAATTAAATATAATTTCTCAAGAAAGCATTTTGGTTACCATGATCTTTACTGTTTATGCCAAATTTAATGGCATAAAACAACCACCGTTTAATTATGCTTACAACATCAGTAGGTCAGATATCTGGAAAGGTACAGTAGGATTAACTCTTTTTGCTATATTTGGGGACTCAGCTGGAAAGACTCAAATGATAGGAGGACAACAGCTATCTGGAGAGGCCACTTCCAAGATGTCTTTTTCATTCATAAGTGTGGCTCAATTGGGACTGTTGACCAGAGCAATTGAAACAAGACCTCTTTATGTAGTTTGGACCCCTCTCCGCATGGTGGCTGGGTACTGATAGAGAGTTTCTAAAACAGAACCTCTGTGGAGCAAGTGTTTCAAGAGAACCAAATGGAAGCTGCATGACTTTTTCTTGCCTAGCCTTGAAATCATAGTGATTAGTTAGCTTTATACTCTGTTGGGTCAAAGAAGTAATAATTCTGTCATATTCAAGTGAAAGAGACATAGACTACATCTTTCTTTGTAAGAATAGTTAGAAAATGTTGAGGTTCTATGTTTTTATTTGTTGTTTTAAAAGTTTATTTTATTGTTTTGAGAGAAGGTGGAGGAGAGAAAAAGAGAGAGAGAGAGAGTACACAGAGCAGCCTCCATAATTGTACATCATTAGCTGTGACATTGTTTCATTCTACACAGATAGATTGTGGGACCATTCAGGGTGGGAACCAAACTGGGGGCTACCCACATGGAAGGCGAGAACCTTTGCCACTGAGCCATCCCAAGTTGCACCGCAGTTCAGCATGTGGGCTTTGCATGGGCCTGGGCCAGGAACTGAACCTCGAACCTCACAATTGTGAGGCAAGCGCTCAACCACTAAGCTACCCAAACCTCACCAAGGTTCAACATTAAAATACCATATCTCTTTGCATAAACTACCCTTACTTTGAGCATTCCTTCTTTCTGCTGTTCCTTCTCCCTTAATTACTCAGAATTACGTAATACACATTTTACAGTGCTTTGTGGTTATCCCTAACTTGATTAAACTTGTGTTGTTGAGAATATCATAGACTCAAAAATACAAGAATCATATCTTCTCCTCACATGTGTCTTTAAATAATTTCCAGCATGACACTCTTCTTGCATTTTACTGGTTCATTCAATAAGCTTAATTATTTATCAGTATCTTAAAACAAAGTTCATATACATTGAAAACTTTACAAATGAGTAACAGCTTCAGAGATTAGGAAATGTGTGTTAGATACTAGGACTACTGTACATTTTAAGACAGGTTGACTAAACTAAGAGTTTCCCTAAAAAAGGTTAATAAATAGGAAAAGAATTACCTTTGTATTTAACAAGCTAGCAATCCCTAGTTCATAAATGAGCTATAGTGTTCATCAGTTTTTGAATCAGAAGATATCTGTTCTTATTAGATGCATAAAATAATTGCAGACTTAAAATATTTTAGGGTTGGAATGTATCACCCATCTTTAGAAAAAAATATTTTCCCTGTATTTAATTTGAGACACATTGTTGATTTGAGATATTAAAGCATCACTGAATTGTCTCAGTATTTTTTAAACAATCTGTCATGCTAAATTTGGAGTAGACAAGATTTTGTTAAAGCAGTTAATTCTTTTACCTTTCATTCAAAATATATCTCTTGAACACTGATTTCTTACAATCTCAGATGTTATGAATAAAAACATACATATGACACAATTGTTGCCCACATAAAGATTACCTTTTAGTTGCAAAGATGTATAAGTTTATAATGAATATTGAATGTGTTCAGTATTCTGAGAGAGGAATATTTAAGGTTCTATTGGAACACCCCTTGGACATTAAGAGATAAGTGGTCAATTATAGCAGATACAGTGATGTGTTGTCCAGATTTCCTATCAGCACTGAAGAAACTATCCTTCAGCTATAGGATGTTCTGCTGTCAGGCAGCACTCAGTTATCAAGCTTTTTGTAGAATTACTTCTAATGAGGAGTTGCCTTACATAGTTCCTTCCCAAGGCCACCCATATTCAATGACTGGCCCAGTTCTGAAGAACTATACCAGCTTTTGAGCTCCCCTTGAGGTCAACTGGGATATTTTTTGGATACTTCTCTCTCTTTCAACTGTACTCCCTCTCCTTTCTTTTCACAGGTGTTGATTCCAAGAGCACTCCCTAATAAACTTCTGTGTGCTAATCTTTATCTCTGAATCTGCTTCCCGGGAAACCCAACATACAACAGTCATTAAGTGACTGTTAATCTAACAAGAATAGTTACAGCAGCTATTTCAAATCATCCTATACATCACTGCCATATTAATCTCCATGAGTCACAGAATGGATCCTCTCCAAACATTTAGAGTTTAAATTTCTCAATGTAGCATTTAAAATCCTTCATTAATCTGATTCTGACAGTATATCTTAATTTCTCATTCTCCCCATTTATTTGATATTCAACTAAACAAACTGAACTACTGCAACTACTGAATCTCATCCCACTTCCATGTATTTGTCCATTTGTCCTGACATGACCACATGGCCAAATTCTTCCTGTACTTTAAGACTCAACTCAGAGGACCACCATCCATCATAATTTACTGATCTTTCCATTCCCCACCACCAAGCTAAAGGGAATTGTGCTCTCAACATGTATTGCATTCTGTGTTTTTCTTGTGTGAATATTTATCAGTTCATATTGTAATTATTTTAAAAGATGACATTTCCTTCTCTATGTCCTAAATAATGTACAGTGAATATCACAAAAATAAAAAAGACAGGGACAGTCAAAGGGACAGTAACTTGAAGGAAAGGAGAGAGAGACACTGAGGGAAACAGGGAAAGGAGAGAGACTGGAGATAGTAAAATAATTATCAGAGGAGGAACAGCAGAAAAGTAGTACTTTGTCTTTCAAAGGAGCAGACTAAAAAAAATTCAGAATAATCTATTAAAAAAAAATCAGTAACATTTTATGGCAGCTCTATTAAAGTTAAATAATAAAGACCATCATCACTTTGTACTTTGGCCAAGACAATAATGAAATGGCAGGCTTTTGAAGTGAACTTTGAAATATGTTTCTATTAATTAATATACTTTTGTCCTTGAAACTGAGATTGTATTCAATAAACCATCTCACTTCTTCCTGAGCTATTTCAAGCACTATTACAGAGCTCTGTGTTGCACATTAAGAAATTTAGGAAGAAGAACAAAGAACTTAAAGAAAGATTACTTTATGTGCTCTAAGGAATTAGAACCATAGCCAACTAAAGATGTTCACCAGACCCAGACAAAATGCATCTTTCTTATGAATGCTCTATACCCTGGTCACCCAGTACTCCAATCTTTGTCATATCTGAATTCTTTCAGCTGTAGCACTTAATTGGCAAACAAAAATTTTAATTTCAATTACTTTCAATTTTAATTTAGAGAGAATTTATTAGAAGTCAACATACTGTTGTTTTGGGTGCCAATGGATCTTCGAATTTTCTAGTTATATCCCAAGGCAAAGTCAAACCCCACACAGGTACAGAATCCCTGTCCTTAGGCTGCTCTCACTACGCCACCATCAGATTTTTTAGATCCTCCATGAACAGAAATCCTCCGTTGTCAGCCATATTAAATTCTGTTGGTGTAAGTACCCCAGACAGTCATTGACAATTACATTATACTGTTTAAAAAGTTAAAAAAGAATACACCTGGAAAGTGGTCACCAAGGTCACAATAATACCATGGAATATTCCTTCCATCTGAACTGTTCTTTTGCCTACACTTAAATTCATTTGGTTTCAGTCTCCTTTCTTTCAGAATTGAAGTCTGATCATTCCTAATAATTTATGAGGTGGAAATAAGTCATCTCATTAAAATCCCAAACTGTGGTTTGTTCATGTCTGACATTAACCTGGCAAACATTTCAAAATGGGTGAACTGCTTCCATCAATTGGCCTCAGCACACTTTCACTTGGAGGTAGCCTGCTTAGCCATTATCCCTCACCATTCCTACCC
>PVKE010040475.1:0-14582 GCA_004027555.1 Craseonycteris thonglongyai
CCCCCCCCCCCCCCCCCCCCCCCGCATGGATATCTACGTGTGCATGTGCTCCTTTAAGATAAAGCTAGATTTTGGTATTTTATTAGGTCTTACTCTTATTTTTTTTAATGTCTTCTTTAAGAGGCCTTTTTCCTAGTTTCAAAGATTCATCGTTAAGAAATCCCCAGAAATTTCTTAAATTTGTCTTTGGATCAAATCTTAATATACTGGAAAAATGTTACTAAACTGTCAGGAAGGGTGAATGGAGCCAGGCTTAATGAGGTCAGGCTTTAGTCCGAGTTGTGGAGGACGACAGGCAGCCCCAGGGGCCTTGGGGTGCGTTGAAAAGGCTGACAACGTCCCATATCCAGTAGGTCATTAGAGGGTTTAGAAATATCCTTTATAATGCTTTTGGCACAGGCTTACTGCTGCACGGCAAGCTTTAGTTACTTGCAAATCTAATTTCTGGGGGATGGGGTTATACAGTGATCCCTCGTTTTTCGCGGTTAATGGGGACCAGAACCGTCCGCGAAAGCTGAGAAACCGCGAAGTAGGATTTGCCCCTAGGAATTTTCTCATGGGTCGATGTCGCACAGGAAACCCATCACGCGCCTTTATGAGAGCCCGTGGGATGGACTCTGAGTCAACTCATCTCTTTGTTTGACATGCAGGGATCCTTCTCTCTCGCGCATCAACATGAAACAACGCTCCTTTCCGCAATGTGGCTGCCAACATGGTTGTATTTTTTCATTTTTATTTTTTGATGAATATTTTGGGAAAACCCGCGAAGCACTGAAGCCGCAAACCATGAAGCGCGAAGTGGCGAGGGAACACTGTATTCTGATGCACTGAGTCCCTGGACTTATGAGCTAGGAGTTGTCGATGGATATCTTGATTATGTGATTCCTGTGGAAGTTCCCCATGAGGCTAAGGCTCCAGGAACAAATGCTACTTTGTTTTCTCCTTATGGTCCTTTGAGTGTCATTTAAATTAATTAAAGCCTTGTAGGCCCTAAGCTATTATACAAGTTGATGTGCTTGTGCTAATATAGTACAAGAGTCTGGGTTCAGATACAAATAGTATGCACGGATTGCAAGTGCAATCCGTATTTGGCGATATAATCTAAGGTAGGTGCAGTGCTGCCTAATTTGTGTGTCTGGCTGTTTGTGATGAAAGAAACAAATGAGGGGGCTATCTCTGAAGGAAAACTTCTTCCATAATGGGGGCCAAGCTCTGTTTCCTGACATGGCGGTTGGACTGGAGGAAAGCCCTGGATTAGTACGGCTAACTCACAAGCCTTATGAATATACTATCTACCTGTTCCCTTCCTCCTGTCAGCATGTCTGAACCAGATCCTGCCTGGAGTTCTGGGAGCCATAACCACTTCTTTCTTTCGGCCTAAAGACTCTTGTTTCTACCACAGGCCTATGGATGATAGCAAGAGGCAATAGCAATAGAGCTCACTTTCTTTTTATTGGTCCATATTCTCTGAGTGTTGATTGAATTATAGCAGATGTTTCCATCTGTGTGACCCACATCAGAAATGTATAAATCTTGGGAACCAGCAGACACACTAATACATCTCCGAAAACAATATTTACCTTTACCATGTGATATACACTCTGATTTTTTTTCTCCCTATGCTAATTTTCTCAAAATGCTCATCTCCATACACTAAATTGACTTTGCAACACAATAATTGGTCCCCACCCACAGTATAAAATTTGGGTTGAAGAACAGAACCTATTCCTACTATGTGGCTCAACATTAGGAGCTCAGACTTTGACCAGAAGAGAGCAACAGGTTTGGGTGGATTCATTTGTGAATATTTACTAAGCACCTACTATGTTCCAGGTATTAGCACAGGACACTGGAAATATACAACATACATAAAATAAAGGTCATCTCTTAACTCATGGGCCCAAGGTTAGCAAGTGGAAAAAAGATTCACATTTAAGAAAATGCGTTGAATCAGTCTTTTGAAGATAGAATCAATCATGTGTGCATATAAAACAGATACAATCATATTTCAGTATAAAACATTCTAGATGACTTTCAGGGGAAATTTCAGATTTAGAACTTATTCCTAATTCAGTATCCACTCAGTATGCATTAGCACTTGGCAAGGAGAGCTTCATCTTCTAATCAATAACATTTAGATCTCACAGGTCTGAATCAGAGATTCCTATTTTATGAGCATACAAATATGGAATTATTTCTGCTTTCTTAGGGACCATTAATTCTGAAACCAACATGAATTTCATTGACATTGGCCTTTATGTTATATGAGACCAAGTCAATATATACAAACCAGGAGATGATCAAAACTGACACATGTCCACGAATGGTGAGGAGAAAAGAGCAAATAGAGTGTTGGCTACAAAGAGGGTTTCACTGCAGAGGCAGTTCCTTTGTGCTGATCTCGCAGCCCTGCCTCACAGCTCCTCTCTCACTCTGATAATGACGAGCGACATGTGAATCCCAGAGCACCACGTTCTGCAGTATCCCCTTCAGGAAATCACTTGCAAGCCGGCTGGGACTCTAACCTATGAAATGGCCATTCACAATTTCCATTCCAGTGCCCTTGAACTGGTAACACCACAGGGGGCAGAGCGCAAGTATCTCAAGGTCAGCATGGATGCTTTTTCATGTTTTGTTTTATCTTTCAAACATATGAAAGCTTTGCATACTCATACACAAAATCAACATATATTTCAACACACAAACATATTCACCCCCCACCTCCAAAGTCTTCAGGTGAAACAGATGTTTGTTCTATGGATTCCCATACTCTTCTGGAATCTTTTTCCACTCCCTGCCCCCACTACTGGAGCCCCAGGTCAGAAGCACAGGTTTGGGAGATGCTCAGCAGTCATTACCATGGAGGAACTGACTCCTGCATCAAGGTGGCCCTACTGTTTTATACAATGGACTTCAAAGGCAGCATCTATTCAAATTTCCACTGTCGCCTCACCCCTAACACTTACAGAAGTCTGTACCCAAAGTTTATTGTACACTTACTTTGTTCTAGGCACTATTCTGAACACACACATTTTAAACTTATTTAATTATAACAACCTTGTAAGACAGATATTAACATTAATCCTACTACACAAATAAGAAAATGGAGGTCACACAACTAGGAAGAGTAGCGGTCACTTGCAGGTCCTTCTGCACAGTGCAAAGCTCGCAACCGTAGTCCTTTGCCCATTTCTGAACAGCCACGAGTCAGTGCAAACACCACAGAATGGCCTGCTATGCAACAGGAATGCCTAATTATTAGTCCTCATCCTCAGAGTAAATCATAAAAAAACATGTTTAAAGTCTCCTCTACCCTCTATCCCAGGTTTTCACACTGGTGAGTCACATAGAAATTCATACGTATTATACCGCCTTTTCCAGATTCTTCTTCTCTTGACAATATAGAGAATGTACAAGGTCACTGTAAAATTGGGTTTAACTTGAGGTCTGGCTTTTAGATTGTTTGGCTGGTTAATAAATTGAGACTAAGTCTTCTAACTTAGGTGCCTAGTTTTTCACAGGGCACTCCAAGGCTACCCTGGAAGGATTAGGCAGATTTGGGGAGAGAGTATCATATACTAAGGAGGAACAGGGGCAAGACACCAGCATGGTAGCTACATTGGGAGCACAGTCTCCTGACCTACCCCATGTATTTCTACTGTGCCTGGGGCCAGGACTAGCCAAGTGATGGGCACGTGCATCAATAAGGAAAAAGAAAGCTGACTCTGGGTGGTGAACACATATTGTAACACACAGACAAAGTACTATAGAGTTGTTCACCTGGTAATTTTCACTAACCAATATAACCCTAATGAACTGAAGGAAGGAATGGAGGGAGGGAGGGAGGAGGCAGGCAGGTGCTCATTGTATTCTGACCCACTGTTGGCACCAAAGTGTTTTATTATCTCTTCTCCTCCACTGTTAGTCCAATCCATGACCCTCTTCTGGACACATGTTCACACAGGTGGGCAAAGAGGTTCCCAAGCAATAGTCGGAGGATAACCTGGGGGCAAATGTCACACACCTGTTAAAGGGCTCAGGCTGCCCAATGTTATTTAACCAATTGTTTCTTGCTCACAGCCAAAGTAAGAGCATCTAGGGCTGCCCAAGGTCAATGTGTAAGAATATACAGAGGTCACCTGGGTGGCTTAATAAAATAGATTCCCGGGGAAGCCGGGATGGCTCAGCGAGTTAAGTGCTCACTTTGTAGCCCTGGGGTCTGAGGATCAAACCCCGGCCCTGGCCCCTGCAAACCCATACGCTGAACTGGGATGTGCCCCCAGTTTGGTTCTCACTGGGGTGAACTTCCCATGTGGGAGGCCCCTGGTTCATCTCCTAGCTTGCAGGGGCGTGCCTCCCATGCACAGCCTGGATCCTGCCCTGTGCAGCGCCTCGCCCACCTGTGTGGAACAAAACCATGTTGAAAACGGAAACCGTACAACTGTGGAGACTGCTCTGGGCCCTTCCCATTTCTCTTTCTCTCTCTTTCTCTCTCTCTCTGTCAAAAACAATAAAATAAACCTTTAAATTAAAAATAGATTCTAGGGACCTCAGGTGTTCTGGAATGTGTTTAATAATCTCCCAGCTGAAAAAGCATCATTGGGGGTAAACATTTCTCTTCCAGCTTTGATATAGGACTGTAGCACATCTCTGGGCCTGCCCTGCACTTGACTATAAGTACCACGAGGGCAGGGACAGTTTTAATCTGCTTTATATCTCCAGTGCCCAACACAACACCCTCTTCACTGAATGCATAATGGTTACGACTGATTGCCACACAGCGATGACACCCGGCGCTCTGCCCCCGAAGCGCCTGAGCATGACACGAAGTATCTGGTTTACCCCGGGAGCCTGACAAGGCTGATTTAATCCTTGTGGAATTGGAACCTAGAATTTGGCAGAGTATTATTGCCTTTGCCAGAGGAACAAGATGAAAAACAGTGAAATGTGTTACTTTGAGCATTTTCACTTTGAGAAAGATCTATATTCAGTTTTTCAGCAAAGAACAGACATAAAATCTATCTTTGTACCAAAGAAGACTCTCATTTACTTGTCTGAAGGGAAGAGGAACAAGATGGTGGGATGAGATCCTTCCGTGGTTTGGAGTGATTCCTGGTTAAGCAGGTTTGAAACCAGAACCAGCTGATTCTGATGCAGACACCCCCAGGCCATCATGTGTTAGCACCTTCGGGATTTTCAGCTTGAAACCAGTGATACTGGTTTTTCCTACTCTGAAACCTGGTGGGCAAGAAGGGGTAGCAGGGAAAAGGAGAAACTACTACGCTTTGGTAAGAATGAAATTTTATATCTGGAGGAGTGTAGGCTGGACACAGGAAAATGTTTCCTTGTCAGGGTTGTTGAGTACCTGGAAATCTGTTGGAGTGCTGTAGCACTCACTTCTCCGGCATTTCCTTAAAAACAGGATCTTACAAATAGGCTGAGGATCGGAGCTAAATATACTGCTAGCTCTATAGTTCTGGCCTGCTGTGTATCGTTTTCATACCTTATAAAGCTGTAGGGCTCTTATGAGTGGGAAACTAAAACTATGTTCATTATTGCCACCCTTAGCATGGCATTCAAAGTGTCCCATGAGTGGAATCCAATTGACTGACCTCATCCACTACTTCGCTTCATGCCCTCTCACATCCCTCTGCATGTCATTTATGTTAGGCTGCTATTTGTGGCAGGCTGTTATCCTGTGGATGCATACCAAAATGGGCAAGGAGGGTTAGAACACTAAAATACAAGGTCCGTATGTTACCAGCTCCTAAAGAAGGGGCATTACTTCTGCCGGAACCTGTACTCCTGAGCTGGTTAGCAAACAATGACTGTCTTAAAGCACCCCACCTGCTGCTCTGAATCCTCCCCTGGTGTCCCCATGTTGTAGTAAATAGAGTCAAAGCCAGGGGGCTTCTAGGACCTGCTGCAGCCCAGCTGGAGCCCAGTCCTCTGTGCTGTTAAAATATTTTTAATATTAACCTCGGGCTTCCACATTCCCACATTCTTATTTTCACATTCTTATTTTCCACATTCTTATTTCCACATTCTTATTTTCATGTTCCTGGGCTGCTACGGGGGCTGTGCCCTCTGCTCAGGACATCCTTCCCTCCAGCCCTCTAGTCTCCTGAACTCCTGTCACACTTCAGAGCTCTGGTGTAAACACAGCCTTCCCCATGAAGTCTTCCCCAAGCCCACCCTCCTTCTTGGAAACAAGTGGCCTTTTCTTTAAACCCTTTTATAAGACCAATAGTCTGTATTGTTTACTGGTTTACAAATTCCAACAAAGCTACTTCCCGCACTCCTGAGATTTTTAAGAGTCGATTCATAGGTAAAATCATAGTGTTCAATAGATGTCCAGAAAGCCAATTGGTCCAGCTGCTCATTTCTAGGATTAGGTCCCTCCTATGCCACCAAGGGGCTTGGTTTCCCAGATCCCTGAGATGGCTCAGGAGCGCCGCGGCGGCACTTTTTAAAACAGCCAGCAGCTAGGGCTCAGAGGGAAGAGTCAGTGTATAGACTAAACCCCCCACAAATAAACAAAAACCCCCTCCCAGCAGCACCCAGGGGTGGGGTGGGGGGAGCTGGCCAGGTGGGCTGCCCAGCTGTATTGACTATGTCTCTTACAGAGATGGGCCCGTCTTGACAGGCTGAGGAAGAGCCAGCGGGGCAGGAGGGGCAGCACACCCGGACCTTACGGCAGGCTTCTCCCGTCTCTGCACTGCCACGCACTTACTTTTCGGTCTCTAGCCTCTCCTCACCTTGAGAAACTAGCAGCTCAACACACACTAGGTTTAAACGTCCTGAGACAAAGATTAGCTGTTGCTGACCCTTTTACTATCCATGTCTAATGATTACATTGTTAGACATATATAGCATTTATTATGATACACACCAAGCTATGTTCAGCGCACTCGGCCATACTAACTCATGACATCCTACTATTAGGAACTGTCATTTGCCCCATTTGTAAATGGGAAAACTGAGGGGGAGAGAGGTGAGACAATTGGCTGAGACATCCTTGGGGACTGTTCTTGTTCTTAGCTATTACTCAATGGCCAACATGAAGCAGGTGTACAATACAGGTTTGCCAAATATAAAACAATGCCCCTTGCACTCCGTGCCAAAATACTGGCTACTTTAGCAGAGATTTTTGCAACCACCCGACACCCTAAAACTTCTCTGGAACTCTTGGAGCTAAGTTATCACCACATGTGGACTGGGCAACCTCAAACAATGGTCACTGGGGAAGAGTGGCATATACGCTCTGCTAATGGGTACACATCTATGTGACTGTTTGAAGGGTAGGAGGAAAAAGAAAGGTGTGGGGGGTAGTTTGGCCACTTTAGAAATGATAAATTGACACTTATGATTAAAGCAGAGAGAGGTGAGTGGTCATCAACAGGGACCAGGCTGGCTGGGCATCTCTTTTCTTTCTCCCCACTGTGGCCTGACAATGCCTGTCTGTCTTGGTTTCCAGCCATTTGTAAAGACCTCAGAGCTTCCCTGGCCTCATGTGCACAGCGGTGGGGAGGAGGGCAGGGGAGCAAGGAGTCATTTATCACTGTCAGGAGACGTGCTGCACACAGCAGGGCAGGCCTTCTTCCCTGCTGCTCCTGCAGCTAAAGCTGCAAATCTTGAAAAGATGCAGAACATGCACATCACAAATAACCATTCATCATCTGGGCTCCGGGAGCCCAGAAGAGACCCCTCTACACGTGAGGCTGAGCTGCTCTGACTTCAGCTCCAGGAACTTGGAACATGGGCACTTTTCAGGTGCCTGATCCCTGTCCCAGCCAATCCCTAACCTGGACAATCTAGTGAGGTTTGGGGTTAAAATTCTCTGAAATGGCATCCAAGCCCTTCCTTTCTCTACAACGTCAGATTTCCAGATTGCTTTCAGCAATTAGATTGCTGCCAAAGTAGCTCATAATCATTAAATTATGAAAATACAAAAATACGAGTTGCTCGGAGGAAATTAATACCAGATTTAACTAGGGAAAGGCCTGCTTTCTTGTGCAGTAATTATAAAATCCTCTGGTGAGTCTGAAAAGCCTCCCCGTGAGTCTCTGGCATAGCAATAAGGGCAGGATTTGCACTGCGGCGGGTCTGAGAAATCCTTCCTATGCCCAACACTGCGAGGCAGAGATATCTGCAGGTACACTTCCAAAGATGGGTTAAAAGTGATTAAAAGCAAAAAGGGGAAAGGACAAGGTTTGAATTTTCCAATTACTCTTTAAAACTCGAGAGTCAAGCTGTTAGAAAATGTAGGTTTTCCAAGTAAGACTAAGAATGCATAGCTGGGGAAGCCGGGATGGCTCAGTGGGTTAAGCACTTACTTTGAAGCCCTGGGGACCGAGGATCGAGTCCCGGCCCTGGCCCGTGTGGAACCATATGCTGAACTGGGAGCTCCCCTGGTTCAGTTCTCTCTCTGTCTCTCTATCTCTCTCTCTGTATCTCTCTGTCAAAAATAAAAAAATAAAAAAATATATATTTTAAAAAAAGAATGCTGAGCTAATTAGACCCACCGGCATGGCCAGCATATAAATTCAGGCCCCAAAGAGGGACACTGGCCCTTTAAAAACTGCCTGGGGATCAGTGGAAAAGCTAGTGAGGAGTGTCAGTTGGGGCTGCTTTATTAGGTGGTCCTCAGGAGGAGAGAGCCTGGGGTTTCTGTAACAGGGCTCTATGCTTGAGTCAATAAATCAATGTATATTAAATGTGCTGCTGCTCTGGAGTTGGCTTCGTAAAGCACTCTATGGCCTTTCTCAATCCGCTTGCCTGCATCCCAGTTAGCCTGCCTGATGCGCTGTTGGAAGGGGCTGAAAAGAGCAGTGAAGAATAAGATAGACGCCGGATCTATAGTATTTGTGAAGCTGGACCCAGCAGCTCCAGACCATGCTCGGGGTTGCCTCCCACCAGCTGGGTCGTTGGTAAGCAGCCCAGTGCTGTGGGACTGTGTCTCTCCCCACAAAGCTGGGCTCTAGGCTGCAGATCAAGAATAAAGGTCACCCCCAAACAGAATGGAGGGTTGGCAATGAAGCTGCTTTTTAATCCAATCCTCAGGGTCTGAAATACTCTCCAAGAAGGACAGGGAAAGTAAGGGAAACAAAGTGCCAATGGCTGGCACCAGTGTAGGAGGCAGAGAGGAAGCAGGGAGAGAACTGTGAGGCTGACCCGGGCCATTGAAATGGCTCTTCCTTCAGGCTTGCCACTGAGTGACCACGGGATCAGCCCTCAACACACTGACGCCCCTGAAGATCTGAAAAGTGAAGCCCATCCCCCCAGATGAACTCAGAATGTAGCAGTAGTGTGGCTGGAAGCCATAGAATGCAGCCACACCATTCCATTCTCCTGGCTGTGTTCAGCTGTCCTTTCTTTTTCTTTTATTTGTTACCTCTGCTGTTGGGATGTTTAGTTACAGATAGCTCACCATCCTTCATCCAACTAGACCCCTACCCTTTTAGTACCTAGATCGCACTGTTATCCATCCAGTAGAACGTTTTGTGGTGATGGAAGTGCACTATATCTACCCTGTCCAATGCTGTAGCCACTGGCTACATGTGGCTACTGGTTACAGTGCTGGAGAACACACAGAATAGAAAAGATTTCCTCTGCCTTCATATGCGTAGTGAGTGCCAAAAGGAGAAAATACTGCTAAAAGGAGAAAATGCTGCTAAAAGGAGAATATGCTGCTTTACCCCAGTCTGTTCCCAGGAGAAAAATCCTCTGATTTGCTCATAGTTTTAAGGGAAATACAGGAGGAGAAATTACCCTGCTGTGTCATCAAGTTAGAATCACAAAGAGTTAAGGGCTACAAGGGATAAATATGAAAGGTTACCATCTCTGGAATTTTCCTAATGGAAGCATCTTTTCCAGAAGTTCTGAGAAGTGGAGCAAAGCCCATCCCCCACCAGACACAGAGGTTGGCAGCAAGGGGCCGAGGAAGCATTTTACAAATAAGTGAGTGAGGCCCAGGATTTGCCCAAGGCCCCAGAGTCTTGGCAGAGCAAGGACCAGTACCCAGGAGTCTGCCTCCTGAAGCTGTAGGCCCGTTACTAAGAAGCCATACCATCTCAAGTTACGTTCCCGGCGGTGCCCTGAAACCAGACCGTCATAAACGTTAGAGAGGCTTTGCTGAAAGGAAGAATTCTGGTGTACTTTACTCATAACCAGAACCATCTGGAAGCAATCTCGCGTTCACACGATGGGACTGCTCTTCCTCTTTGGCCCTCGTTCTCCCTACAAACCCCATCAGCCCAGGAACAGCTGCCAGAGACTCTGGCCCCATGCCAGGGCTGAAGAAGCCCCTGCCCCCTCCCACACAAATGTCCTCCTGGGCCCCTGGCTTGCTCATCATCCCATGTGGCTGGACAAAGAGCACGCTGAACACTGATCTTACACGAGGCAGCGAGATCACCAGCCGGCACAGGAGCAGGGACCTGGTGCCACAAAGCCAGCTGTGACAAACTGTTGTTTCAACTCGCTCACACAGACGCTTGCCAGCAAATTATGGCCTGAGACGGCTCTGAGGACTGCGGGTCAGAACAGAGCGCACGGTGCCAACTAGCGCGCACCCGCCACAAAGGGCTGGGCAGGAGGGGCAGCAGCTGGCACTGAATGCAAGGCTGGGGCTCTGGCACCAGGACCAGAGACACCAGGACAGAAGGTGAGAGCTGGGCCACATCTGGGACCAACTCAGCGTTGGGGATGCTATGAAGAACACGCCTTTGTCAGTCACACCGCTGCACAAACCGAGGAGCAAGGGAGGCAGGGGAGCCGGGGAAGAGACTCATTTCACTATGAAGGTCCTGGTGACAATAACCTTTTGTCCTCTAGACAATCTCAGCCTGCCAAGCTGCTCCACAGTCTGAGAAAGCACGAGGGTGGGAGAGAAAGGATCCCCGCCAGGAAGCAGCAGACTCATCCTTAATTAGGAGACCAGGCTTCCCAGAGCTGACAGCCTCTCCCACACTTCCTCCCTGCTGCAGACACGCCACCGAACACGGGCAGGACGCTCCTCTAATGAGAGCGGGCAGTTGTCCTCAGCACAGATCTGGTTCTGTGGGGATCTTCCCCACCATCAGGACCCCCAAATCACAGGCAGGCTCTTAGCATCCTAGTTTTATTTGGTGAATGGTCTACGGGGTCAGAGTGAGAACTAGGAAAGTTACTGCCTCAGCACCTCCCAAAATGCTTCGGTCCATGCTCCTGAATCCTAATGGACTGTCAGGGTGACACTAATCCTGGTGGCCACACGTCCCCTGCTTCCATTTACCCTGTAGCTCAAAACTGAACGATGATATTTAATCTTACCCTGAAGAAAACGTAAGTGATGCATTGTACCAAGAAGAGCCCTGGACTAAGCCAGAAGCCCGGGTTCTAGGCCTTATTCTGACACTTTTGCATTGATGGAAGCTGAGCAAACCACCTAATCCCTCTGAGCCTCAATTTGCCTAACTGCAAAATGGGAACATGAAGTAGGAGCCATTGAGCATTTGGCAGTTCAGCAAAGTAGTAAACAGTGTATACCCTGAAGTGAGGCTGCCCAGGTTCACACCCCAGCTTCTCCTCTTACTAGTGTGTAATTTTAAGCAACTTAGCCTCTGTGCCTCGGTTTCCTCATCAGTAAGAGGTATCTATCTAGGTCATAGGATTGTTAAATATGAGGAATCATGTAAAGCTCTCATCACAGTACCGGGACTTTAGCTTTGGCAATAGCTATCAGCTTGTCCCATTACTATCATCATTAGCGGGGGACAAAGGAGGGGATAAAAATTTCCACAACTAGCAATTTACAAGGATTAAACAAATAGCTTTGCAACAGGTGAACCCTATACTTGTTAGAAAGATTTCAGAGAAATGAGTTCACAGACCAAGGTGAATTCTGAACCAAGAAACATAGATAAGATCAGGCAAGGACTTTGCCAACTTGAGCATCACATATTCCAAATCCTCATCAGTTCACCTTAAACCAATTCCAACAACTTGGTGGTACAGCTGACCCTTGAACAACACAGTGTTTAGGGGTGCCACCCTTGGGCAGTTGAAGATCTGCATTTACAAGTTGACTCCCCAAAAACTTAACTATAGTTATCCCTCGTCTTCCTGCGGGGAATGGTTCCAGAACCCCTGGGGATTCCAAAATCCGCAGTTACTCAAGTCCCCTCTTTAAAATGGTGTAGAGCAGGGGTGGGCAAACTGCGGCCTGCTACAGGTTTTTTTGCGGCCCGCCAAGACATCAGATTTTTATGATACAATTTATATTTTTTCTGAAATGCAAAGTTAACTAATAAATGCAATCATTTAAAAAGGTGTGGCCCTCTGCTAACCTTCGTTTCCACAAAGCGGCCCCTGAGCCAAAACAATTGCCCACCCCTGGTGTAGAGCAATGCCTTCCACATCCTAGGACTCACAATCACAGATCAAAACTCTATTTTTGAAAAAACATTTATTTTCTTGTTTTAGAGAAGGTGAGAGAGAAGGGGGGTAGGGCCCAGAGCAATCTTCATGGTTGCACATCATTCACTGTGACATAGTTTCATTCCACACTGGTGGATGTGGGGCCACTTGGAACCGGAACTGAACTGCGGGCCTCCTGCATGGGAGGCAAGTACCTTCACCGCTGAGCTATCCTTGCGGTTACCAATTGTGCCACAGTATAGCATGTGGGCTTACATGGGCTGGGAATCGAACCCCGGGCCTCACTATTGCAAGGTAAGTGCTCAACTGCTGAGCTATCCCAGCATTCCTGAAAATTATATTTTTCATCCACAGTTGGTTGAAACAGCAGATAAACAACAACAACAAAGAAACAAAAAAACACGGGGATAAGGAAGGCTGACTGTATACTTATTGAAAAAAGTCTATGTATAAATGGACCTGTACAGTTCAAACTGGAGCTGTTCAAGGGTCAACTCTAATTTAAGACTTTTGGAAAAGAGGCTGCTGACCCTCATCTCCCTCCCATGGAATCGCCAGCCTTTCTCTATCTATGGACAACTCAAAAAGGCAGCAAATTCTGATCCCAGGTTTTTAAACTCTTAAATGACTGCTTGATCTGAGGTTTCCTGTTAGAGGTTAAAAACATTTTCAAAAGGGATTCATTGAAGTTGGGGGTAGGGTTTACATAGGCAGCAGTCATTATTGGTTTGACACTTCCCAACTTCTTCCAACAATGATGTAAAGAACTCGTGTTTCCCTTCAGTACTATTATCAACTCAAAAGTAAGAGCAGCTAGAAAATACACAAAGGTGTACATAAATCTCTGCTTAGAGCCACGTTGGGAGCCAACAACACAGAAGGAACAACACTGAAAACAAATCAGCAAATCATGTCTGACAGAAGCCATTCTCCATCTAGGCTCCTCCATTATTCAGTGTGGAGTTCCAGACATTAAATACAGCCCAATATAGACTTCTTATTTACTTAAGACTGTGCTAGTGCTACGTGTGTGTAAGAGCGTAACCGTATGCATATAATGTTAGATATAATCAAGCCCTTAAGCTTATCTATATTTAAAAAATTATAAAACGGAGGTAATCTTTAGCAAATTTACCAAGTTTGTTTTGACTGCTTAGATCTCATTTGCCTTTCTGCGATAGAATGAACATACAGTCTTGCATCAAGATCAACATGTCTCATATACAGGCTCCTCATAGTTACCCTTCCCATCCACCATCTACATTGTTGACCTGACCGCTCAACTCCTGCCACTTTCTTCCTTCTACCCAGTAAGTAACACTTCCTGTCTACTACGTGTCAGACACAGGATAAGGGATAGGGCTCCCCTTCAGGGGCTTTATCGATTAGTTGAAGAGACATATTTAAACAGATATTTGGAATAATTACTGATTTATCCCTTAAGCTAAACCATCTAGTTTCTTGTTCAATTCCTTTTCTTCGCTGTTTTCTACTTTGATCCTCTATTTGGCCCTAGAGACATCACTTACATATTTCTGATTTTTTTTTTTTCTGGTTACCTGAATCTGCTTTCTCTCCTAGTCAGTTTCCTTCAAACTCCTTAGAACTACATTTCTAAAACATTGCTTTATCACTCATTCTCTTTCTCAGAAACATACAAGACTAACCTATAGCCTCCCACAGTAAATCTAAATTTCCCTGCCTGGTTTCCCTTATCCTTGATTATGTTCTCTCAATATCAACTTACAAGGAGTGGTCAAGAAATTCACAGAAACAGGAGATCAAAGATGGAGGCATGAGAGGAGAACGCCGATAACTGCCTGGGAAGGGCCTTGTGAACAGAGGGGAATCCACAGGGGAAACCCTGAGAAGAAACCTCAACTAAGAGAACCACACAACGCAGAACAACACACAAAGGTTAGAGAAAAAAGGGGAGAGCGGGAGAGGGAAAGGGAAGCAGCGATTCGGGGACAGAGACTCGGAGCGCGGCCCGGGGCTGGCAAAAACAAAGGGGGATTGGGGGACTACGGTCAAAGTGGAGCTGGATCGAGGGCGGGCTGGAAGCCGAGACCTAGGGAGCGTGGAATCCCCACAAGACTGTGGACAATTTAACATCCGAACTCAAGGGACAGCACACAGTGCCCTAATCAGATCACAGAGCC
>PVKE010040476.1:0-14581 GCA_004027555.1 Craseonycteris thonglongyai
CTCGTGATTGTTTTAAAACATTAACATGCTTATAAAAAACCACCTTGTGTACGATTATAGAACAGACAATTTGCTAAGTGCTAGATCCTATCTTCCTTTTTAAAAAATAAAGATGGGAATAGATTGGTTATACCCCATGCTGAAGATCTGACAGACTTTAAGAATAATAATCTTAGTTTTACCTGGTCCCTTTTTTTTTGATCCTCCATGGTAAATATGACTTGTAGATCTGAGTTTTCATAATATTTCATTTGTGGAACGTCTTCTTTACAGGCCCGAGTGACTAAGGGATGCACCACTGTAAAGCCTTTCAACCTGTCCCAAGGAAAGAAAAGAACATTTGATGAAGCAGCTTGTACATATGTGCCCTTTGCACAGCAAGTTGAAGCCTTCTATAAACGAACCCCCAACAGATACCACTTGAGGAGCAAGAAGGATGATATTAGTAAGTTTCTTATCGATATCATAGCTGGCTGGAGCCTCCCCTAGAATTCCCTTTACTTTTATTCTAAGCATAAATTTGTCTTTACTTGACATCCTAGCTCTTGAATTATTTTCTGGCATATGTCTATATGTAAAAAACTAATGTATTGTTGAGCATTTCTCAAACCACCTAGCTATTTGTCCACTTATGCCCATCAACCACCTTGCTCTTCTTGGTTAACAAATGTCCAAGGGAATCAAAGTTACCTGATGGGTCATTATACATCAAGGATATGTTTGCCACGTGCCAAAGTGTCACAGTGCATTTACCCATAGACTGTGAAGGCATTCCATTCATTTAAGGTTCTATGCTTTTTGTTTATTGATCCAATAACTTTTTTACCAGTACAAATCAGGCACTATGTTAGGTGTAGGGGGTATAGAAGTGAAAAAAATGGACCTGCTGCTATTCAACATCAAGTTTCTAATTCAGTAAGAGACCTAAACAGATAGATTACTACAAATTATAGTAAGTGCAATGAATGTGGAGGGAGATGTCAGAGTCAAAGGAGGTGGGAGGTAGGTAGAGCATGTCTGTATGCTGAGAAGTCCTTGGAAGAGAAAGAAGTTGAAGACAGGAGAGAAAGGAGGTAACCAGTGGTTAGGTCCCTGCATCAGCAGGTAGGGGGATTGATAGGGGATTAGCATAGGTTGAGTGATAGTTCTTTGACAGGAGTATGGAAGAGTGAGAAGAATGGGTGCGAGCACAGGTGGGTGTGTAGATTTGGTGGTGAACAGATGAAAGGATTCTAATCTAATATCTTTTTTTATGAAAATAATTACTACAAGAAGGAGGGGAAAGAAGTTGGAGAAATGGATGTGGTATAAAATAATTGTCCAGAATATTGGGCTTGTGTTCTGGATAAAGCAGAATCTGGTTGTTTTGCCTTTGAAATCTCAGTTTTTTTTCTACCCTTGCAAAGGCAATGTTTAGTGCTTTGTTAGATATCCAGACAAGTTTTTTTAAGTACAGCATTTTTTAATACTTTTATTATATTGTTCTGCTAGCCAGTTGTCAAATTTTATATTAAAGAATGAAATGTCTTTTATCCTAATGAAAATTTAAATAAATTATTAAATGTAGCTTTTCAAATAATATATGACTTGTAGAGTCTGATATGTCCTGCTCTTAGAATCTCAGTCCTACATGATCCTGTATGTAGAAAACTCTAAAGACTCTATCAGAAATTTATTACAAATAATAGACAAATACAGTAAAGTTGCAGGCTACAAAATCAATGTCCCAAAATCAACTGCATTTTTGTACGCCAACAATGAAACTTCAGAAAGAGAGATGAGAAGATCCATTCCCTTTGCCATTGCAAACAAAAAAATGAAATGCCTAGGTATAAATCTAACAAAGAATGTAAAGGACTTATACACTGAAAACTATAAGACACTCTTAAAAGAAATTAAAGAGGACACAAAGAAATGGAAAAACATTCCATGTTCGTGGATTGGAAGAATTAACATAGTTAAAATGGCCATACGCCCCAAAGCAATATACAGATTCAATGCCATTCCCATCAAAATCCCACAGTCATTCTTTCAAGAAATAGATAAAAAAATCATCAAATTTGTATGGAACCACAAAAGACCACGAATCGCAATAGCTATCCTAAGAAAGAAGGATAAAGCTGGGGGCATCTCACTGCCTGACTTTTATCTGTACTACAAAGCCTCAGTAATCAAAACAGCTTGGTACTGGCAGAAAAACAGGCACATGGACCAATGGAATAGAATTGAAAACCCAAAAATAAACCCACAAATTTATGGACAGATTATTTTTGATAAAGGATCGAAAAATATACTGTGGGGAAAAGAAAGCCTCTTTAGTAAATGGTGCTGGGAAAACTGGAAAACCACATGCAAAAGGCTGAATATGTACTGCGATCTCTCACCATATACCAAAATTAACTCAAAATGGATTAAAGACCTCCAAATAAAGGAAACAATAAATCGCATAGAAGAAAACATTGGCACTAAACTTATGGACCTGGGATTCAGGGAGGACTTTATGAATCTGACCTCAATAGCAAGGGAAGTAGAAGCACAAATCAACAAATGGGACCTTATTAAGCTAAAAAGCTTCTGCACTACAAAGGAAACCATCAACAAAGCAAAGAGGCAACCAACCAACTGGGAGAATATATTTGCAAACAATGCCTCTGATAAGGGGCTAATATCAAAAATATATAAAGAACTTGTACAACTCAATGAGAAAAAAACAAGCAATCCAATTAAAAAATGGGCAGATGACCTTAACAGACACTTCTCTCGTGAAGACAGACATATGGCCAACAGATATATGAAAAAATGCTCCACATCACTAGCAATTAGGGAGATGCAAATAAAAACCACAATGAGATACCATCTTACCCCTGTTAGAATGGCTATAATCAACAAGACAAGGGATAACAAGTACTGGAGAGGCTGTGGAGAAAAAGGAACCCTCATACACTGCTGGTGGGAATGTAAACTGGTACAACCGCTATGGAAGGCTGTATGGCGATTCCTCAAAAAATTATGAATGGAATTACCATATGACCCAGCCATCCCTCTACTGGGCATCTACCCAAAAAACTTGAAAACCTTGATCTTTAAAGATGTTTGTACCCACATGTTCATCGCAGCACTGTTCACAGTGGCCAGAACATGGAAACCACCAAAATGCCCTTTGGTAGATGACTGGATAAAGAAGATGTGGTACATTTACACAATGGAATACTACTCAGCGATGAGAAATGATAAATTACAGTCATTTCTGACAACATGGATGGACCTAGAGACCATCTTATTAAGCGAAATAAGTCAGACTGAAAGAATCAGGAAACATATGACCTCACTTATAGGTGGAATATAAAAGTGAAAGTTACAAAGACACAGAGACCTATGGACACACTCAATAGCTTGGTGATTGCCGGAGGGATGGGGAGGAGTGGGGAGGGAGAGAGGGAGGGAAGGTGGGAGAGGGCACCAGCATTATGGACACACTCAATGGTTTGGTGGTTACCAGGATAGGGGGGAGGGGGGACAGTTGTGGGGGGAGGTGGGAGTGGGCACTAGATTTAAGGTGATGGAAGGGGAACTGATACTGAGTGATGGGCACATAATACGATGCATGAATGATGTGATGTGGACTTGTACATCTGTAAACTATCTAATTGTTACCAACCAATGTAACCTCATCAAATTTAACAATAAATATAAAAAAAAAAAAGAATCTCAGTCCTGGCAAGTAGGAATAAAAATTATCTTCTATAATTTTGATTTAAAACTTTATAGTTATAGCTAAGTAATGATTATATGTGTACTTGAAACCTGGTTTATTTCTGAAATAAATAGACTTGGTTTCTATCATCTTATGTGATAAAATCTAAATTAGAGGACTCATATATAATTATGAAAATTGACAGGGTTGCTGCTGGCCAGATATGTACTCTGAGTAGTAATGATGGTCTTATATTGATACTTTGATAGTGTTGTTTGTCTGTTTGTTTTTTACTTTCTTTCTTTGACTTTCTGTGAGAAATGGTTTTGATACTTTGATATAGATGCTTTTAAGGAGTTTATAAAATTTGGAATTATTATTTGGTCCTTAGAAAGGTTTTATTTTAAAGCTGGAATAAGCAAAATTCTTATATGTCAGTAACAAGCAAAATAGTTGGCATTGTTAATAGAAAGTCAGGACAGGCCTATGCAGTCAGTGATAAAAAAATTCATCAGACATGAATGGTTTTTAAGTTCAGAAGATGATAGTAGAATTGTCCCAAAGGTTCACTCATAATACCCCTCAATAAAGAATGACCAGGAAGAAGGGACTGAATGTTTGTCAAATTGACTGACATGAGCTGAGTATGGAGGGCCAGCCACCCTGTGCTGCCAAGCTGAGTCAGGTAAACATGGTCTTGGGAGCCAGATGAATATCTGTGATCTCTGTTTACAGCTTTGTTACCCTCCAAATCTGCTGTGCCCAAGATTTCCAGAGATCCACAGACTCCTGTCCTGCAAACCAAACAGCGTGCAAGGCCTGTGACCTGCAAAAGTGCAGCAGATCTGGAGGCTGAGGAGCTTGAGAAACTGCAACAGTAAGTACAAGTGGCAGTATTTGAGGAAGAGTTTCAAGAGCCTGCCCACTTGCTTTTCAGTTCTATAAGGGGGCATTTGCTATTTTTCTTGCCATGGCATTTATGGCATTTAAGTTACTCGCTGGGCTGTACGCTGTCTCTGCGATTAAAGGATTGAAAGTGGGACTATGGCGATGTCCTGGAGTGTTAACTGGTAATAACCCAATGCAGAGGTTGGGTGGGAGAACTTAGGATTCCAATTAAGGAATGTCCTCTGAGATTAGTTTAGGTAGATCCCACCCTTTCATGCCCATCCAAGTGGAGGAAACTGGAACTTAATGTGGGTAGCACTGGAGTTTGCCTCCTGTATCCTTCCTCTATTCCTTTTTGTACTTCTTTTGAGAAGGGGGAGCTTCCTCTGTGAAGAGAAACTCCAAATTTTACAGTGGTGGGAATATTAGGACTTTGTCACCATTTACTTTGCTCTAAAGGTAGAGATAATGGCTATGGAGAGAGTACAAATTTTGCTGTGCATGATGGCTAATCTTTTTTTTTTTTTTAGATTTATTTTAATATTTTGAGAGAAGGTAGTGGGGGCAGAGCAGTTTCCATAGTTGTACATCATTAGTTGTGACATAGTTTCACTCCATACTGGTGGATGTGGGATCATGTGGGGCAGGAACCAAATTGGGGGCCTCCCGCATGGTAGGTGAGAACCTTTACCTAGGGGTCAGCACCAGTTGTGCTGCAGTTTAGCATATGGGTTTGCACAGACCAGGGCTGGGATTTGATCCCCAGACCTCGCAGTTGCAAGGCAAGCACTCAACCTGCTGAGCTATCCTGGCATCGCATGATGGCTAATCTTAATGATTATTTTTCTGTTTTTGCCCTACTTTGTTGTTTGTGTAGTTTTCATTTAATTAAAAAATTTTTATGGTTGTTATTTAAATTCATCTTACAGATACAAATTCAAAGCACAGGAACTTGATCCCAAAATTCTTGAAGGTGGACCCATCTTGCCCAAGAAACCGCCTGTGAAACCACCCACTCAGGCTATTGGCTTTGATTTGGAAATTGAGAAAAGAATCCAGGAGCGTGAGGTAAAGAAGAAATCAGAAGAAGAACACTTTGAATTTCATTCTCGACCTTGCCCGATCAAGATCTTGGAAGATGTTGTGGTAAGAATGGTTGAGGCTCTGCATGCTGGCACAAGTGTCCTGCTCATGACCAAATATTCACCCATTGACACATGTTTGAGGAGATAGTATGCTCAGAGCATCATATTAGGAGCTATCAGTGATAAAGAGATACATCAGTGATGGATTTTGCTCTCAGGAAACTTAAAGTCCAATAAGAGAGATAACATATCTATAAATAATATAAAATGAGACAAAAGTGTTCTAAGAGCAGTAACAGTTAAAAGTACTCTAGGAATTCAAAGAAGAATATATTTTCCAGATAGAAGGCTCAGGAAATGCTTTGTGGAGGAGGAAGCATTTGACCTGACTATTAACAATGTGTAGTAGTGTAACAGTTGTCCTGGTTATTATCATACTGTTGTCACTGTCATAGTAGCTGACACTTTCACTATGTGCCAGGCACTGCTTTAAGCCCTTTTCATACATTAAGCTGTTTGTATTAACCACATCTACTACAAGTGGCTTACTCTAATTATCACCAGTTTGAGATGAGGCAGTTGAGGCACAGAGAGGTTACGTAGGCACTCAGCAAGGGTAAGAAATTCCAGCACTGTGGCTCCAGAGCCCATGATCTTAACGCTTCATTGTATTGCCTCTTCATTATGCGAGTGTGATAGAATTTGGACTTGTTGAGCTGCAAACGAAATGGACTGATGGGGCATTTAAAGCAGTGGGAAGAACATAACAGAAATAGCCTGAAGGTGGAAATCATGGGGCAGCTACTGGGAACTATGAGTGGGTCAGTTACACGCTGGAAACAAGAAGTTTATCAGGAGGAGTGACTGGAAACTAGAAGTAGGTTACTGTAGTTTGATGATGGGGAAGAGATGCCACCATCCAAGAATAAGTAATGGAGTTGAGCATGTGCATAAGTGCAAAGATGTTTTTTAGATCTATTTCCATGTAGATGCGGAAACACCTCTCCCCTCATTTTGACTGACTTATGTTTAGGTACTACGAACTCTATTTTTCCTGTCCTTTTTCTTTTTGCTTGCCCGTTAAGAGTCACCATGGTTTCAAGTGAAACTGTACCAATGTTACCCTGGGCTAGATACTTTTGTTTATTCTCTTAGCACTAAGTCAGAATCAATCTGAAGTTACTTTTTTCAAGCTTTAAAAAAACATGATAATGCTTAGAAATGGTTTTTCCCCTCTTCCCAACCCACATCTGCTTTTAATTGAGAGCTTTCAGCATGAGACCTCTTTTCTAGTCACAAAGCGTTTTCCTTTCCTTCCGTTTCCTTTCTTTTTTTTCTTTTCTTTTTCCTGTCTCATCCTATTCTATCCTATTAGATTCAGGTGTACAAAACAACATAGAGATTGGACATTTACACATCTCACAAATTTATATAATTTATAAAGTGATTTCCCCCAATTAATCTAGTCTCCATGTGACACTATTCATAGGTTTTACAATACTATTTATTGTATTGCCCATATTGTATTTTCACGTCCCCATGACTATTTTGTGACTACCAATTTGTGCTTCCTAATCCCTTCACCTTTCTCACTCATCTCCCCAACCCCCCTCCCATCTAGCAACCATCAATTTTATGAGTCTATTTCTGCTTTGTTAATTCTGTTCTTTAGATTCTGCTTAAAGATCACATGGTATTTGTCTTTCTCACTCTGACTTATTTCCTTTAGCATAATACCCTGTAAGTCCATTTGTGTTGTTGCAAATGGTAAGATTCCATTCTTTTTTATGGTAGAGTAATACTTCATTGTATATTCGAGGGCTTTCCGGGGAAAAAAAAAAACCCTAAAACAATCCAACATGCCTGGATATTTTCCAGACAGCCCTCAGATATCTTTATTCAATAGTCTATTGATGGGCATTTTGGTTATTTCCATATCTTGGCTATTGTAAACAGTGCTGCTGTAAACATAGGGATGCATGTATCTTTTTGAATTGGTATTTTAGATTTCTTTGGCTAAATACCCAGGAGTGAAACTGCTGGGTCATAAGGTAGTTCTATTTTTAATTCGAGGAAACTCCATACTGTTTCCATAGTGGCTGCACCAATTTGTAATCCTACCAACAATGCACAAGGGTTCCCTTTTTCTCCACATCCTTGCCAACACCTGTTTGTTGATTTATTGATGATAGCCATTCTGACAGATGTGAGGTGATAGCTCATTGTGGTTTTTATTTGCATTTCTCTGGTGATTAGTGACATTCAGCATCTTTTCATGTGTCTGTTGGCCATCTGTATGTTCTCTTTGGAGAAATCCCTATTCAGGTCCTCTGCCCATTTTTTAATTGGATTGTTTGGTTTTTTGGTGTTGAGTTTATAAATTTTTAATAAATTTTGGATGTTAACCCGTTATCAGATGTATCATTAGCAAATATCTTTTCCCATTCAATAGGATGTCTTTTCGTTTTGTTGATGGAGTTACACCAACTTTTAAGAAAACTCTTCCCACCCAAGTGATTAGTCTTTTAAGAGCTGTGCCTTTGCCATTGACCTGCTGAGGAAACAGTGTTCTGTCTACAATAAGGAAAATATTAGGTATATATGGACTTCAGAATCTGAGAGCCATAAGGGCTCCATGTTTTCATTTTACACACTAGAAAACCAAAGTCCAGAGGAGAGAAATGACTTTCTTAAAGTTTCTGTAACATTCATTTGGCACCTTGATTTTAATAACATCTTCTTCTCCAAGCTTCTGGCTTTTATCCCTGTTAAAAGTTTTTGTTTTTTTATTTACTGTATTTTTCTGTGTATAAGATGCCCCATGTATAAGATGACCCCTACTTTTCTAATCCAACATTGAGAAATCAATACTCCTGTTACTCCCTTGTATATTGATGACCCCCAATTTTTGGTCTAACAACTTTAGACAAAAGTATCATCTTATACACGGCAAAATATTGTACTTCACATATCACCCTTTCAATTTTTGCTATATCCTTATATCATATACCAACAGTGACATTATATATTCTTAAAGTCAACTCATTTTTAAAGTGATTTTAAAGGGAACATTATATTATATATATAAATTTTTTTTTAAGGTTTATTTTATTGTTTTTGACAGAGAGAGAGACAGAGAGAGGGGGGAGGGCCCAGAGCATGCTCCACAGTTGTATGTTATTAGTTTCATTCTGCACAGGTGGGCACAGGGTTGCACAGGGTGAGAATCAGGCTGGGGGACCTCCAGCATGGGAAGTACCAGTAGGTCCCAGGCGGTAGCTAAACCAGGGACCTCCCACATGGGAAGCTCACCCTGGCAGGAACTGAACTGGGGGCCTCCCATGTGGGAAGCACACCCCAGCTCATCATATGGGTTCACACAGGCCGGAGCTGGGACTCGATTCTTGGACCCCAAGGCTGCAAGGTGAGCACTCAACCTGCTGAGCTATATCAAAGTTAGGAAATAATAGAGGTTAAATAACTTGTCCCAGATTATAAGCTAGCCAGTGGCAGAGTTGGGACATGAATCTAGGGAGTATGGTTCTAGGGTCCATGCTCTTGAATTAAAATAGTTCTTAGGAAAATATGTGATTATTTAAAAAAAAGAAAAGTCTGCATAGCACCTAACATCCTCTTTTCAGATCACCAGTCATACCTAAACTTCGCTTTTAGAAACTGATTTAGGAAATTGGTTTGACAGTTTGTTGTACTTTGGAAATATTTGGGTTGAGTGGTAAATGAAGGAGGATGACTAGCATTGTACCAGGTTATGCCTTGTTGAAAATACTGGATAAACAGATCAGCAAAGTAAGATGCGACTGAATTGGTGTGCTATGCTCTAGGAAAGTGTGCCAAATCCATCTGGTTCTCAGAATCCTCTGGGGATCTTATTACGTAAACAGATCCTGGGCCCCACCCCTGGAGTTTTGATTTGTTAGGTGCAGCATAAATTAGAGAGCGCAGTGAAGAATTTAGTGTCTGACAGAGTAAGCAGTCATGTTGTCACTAGTAATAACTATCAGTTTATTGTATGCTTACATTATACTGTTTTATGTAGATTTTCCTTTTTTTAAAGATTTATTTTATTGTTTTTGACAGAGACAGAGAGAGAAAGAGACAGAGAGAAGGGGGAGGGCCCAGAGCATTCTCCATAGTTGTACATCATCAGTTTTCAACATGGTTTCATTCCACACAGGTGGGCGGGGCCGTGCAGGGTGGGTACTGGGTTGAGGGCCTCTCACATGGGAGGCATGCCCCCTCAAGCCAGGGGCAGAACTGGGGGAGGGGGTAAGAACTGAACTGGGGGCCTCCCGCATGGGAAGCACACCCCAGTTCAGCATATGGGGTCTGCTCGGGCTAGGGCTGAGATTTGATCCTTGGTCAAAGGATCAAATAAGCAAAGCAAATGCTTAACCCGCTGAGCCATCCCGGCTTCCCTTAGATTTACTTATTTTTGATAACAAACTAAAAAATAGGTTCTATTTTATGCTTATTTTTCAGATGAGGAAAGAGACACTAAGTGTTACCTAGTATGCAGAACTAGGATTTGAACTGATATCTTGATCACTGTCATTCTACCCCAAAGTGCTGTTATTGTTGGTTACTATGGCAAACATAGTTTTTGAGTTTGATGTTGGCTGTTTGCACCAATGCCAGATTTCCAGTGATTTCACTTCCGCTCTTGGTTTCTAGAGAAACAAAGCATAGGAGACATTAGATGTAGTTTTTTCCACCTTCTTCATTTTTTTAGAAAGGAGTGCTGTGGAAGAGGAATGTGGGTTGCCCATTTTTGAAAGTTGGTGGCCTCTTAAGGGCTCTTAAGAGATTAGATCTCTTAAGTTCTAGTCTTGGACTTTTATTGGCAGCACAGAAGAGCCTGCCTCCCAGAGCCCAAATATCGCTTGTCTGTTTGCCACTGTTGTCCCCCATCTGTGTCCCTCTGGTGCTGAAGCTCTCTGTTCATGTGTCCTTACAGTGTGTCTTGTGCTCTTCTGCCTGTGGCTGGTAGGTGGCAAGGAGACAACGGGGCTGATGAGAGATGGGCTTGGGCAGCAGTGTGCCAGGAGGCAGAGAGGAAAGAAGGGCTCTTGGGGCAGAGGTGGAGTGATGAAAGCCTTTAGCTCCAGGGTGTGAAATGTGAACTTGGTGCCGACATCTAGTGTGGGAGCTGGGGCACCACAGAGGTGGATGTGATGTCAGTGAGGCTAGGAGTAATTTTAGCAGTGATATTTTAAGGATGACTTGGGAAGACCAGCAGCAGGCTTTTTCTTTTCATACTCCCTGAGGTAACATTGCTTCACAGTAATTTGCTAACTGCTCTGGTACAGGCCTGAGAGCTTGTTCCAGGGCACTTGGGGGCATATCCTGCCTTAGGAAGAAGCACTCTCACTTAACAACCCCACCCCTATCCTGGTCTGCTTTTCCTAATGCATCATCCATCCACCCACATTGCCCACTGCTGAAGATTCATTTCATTCTAAAACAATCCCACTTTTCCCATTTTCCCGCCCTGTGTCCTCTTTTGAGATACCTTCCTGAGCTTCCCGCTGAAGCTTCCTCCCATTATCCTCTAGCTCCCTATCCTGCTAAGTTTCTTCAGAGCACTTGTGAAAATTGGGAAATACTTGATTTGTTACTTTTTCATTGTATCTTTTCTCTGTTAGAATGTAAGCTCCCTGAGTGCAGGGACCATGATGTCTGTACGGGTCACTTCTGTGTCCCCAGAAGCTAGCACCACAGGCACTGCAGTCGGTGTTGCATAACTGAGCGAATGACAGTACAAGCTGAAATGCTCCAGCCTGTGTTTCAAGCCCGTGTTAGAAACCAGGAATTCAAAGGTGGAATGACATAGGCCTTGTCCTCAAAGCTTTCCGTGTGCTAGAGCAGATTGACATATAAACAAGTAAGGAAGGTAGTATTAATCATCCTATGTTCATTGAATAATTAGTACTAGTAGGTGCTGTGGAGAATGCAAAGGAATACAAATGGCAGTATCCCTGCCCTGAAGGAGCTTATAACTAAAAAATCTTTAAATAGAAAAATAAGAAGCCATCTCTGTTTCCAGAAATCCAGTTTCTTTTACTTTATTTTTGATCGAGCCCCTAATTGACGTTGGTTGCAGTGGAGATGGGGTGTGGGTGGATAATTGCTGCACAGTTTATTTTCATAAATCACCTTTCCCTCTCTCACAGCTAATTGATTTCACTAATAAATCATCTCTTTCATAGCTTACTTAGAGATTTCCATTGCTTTTTTTTTTTAGTGTATTTATCTCTGCTGGGTGGATGTAGAGTGGGAAAACAGAAAATGAGGGATTATTTTAGAATGAAATGAATCTTCAGCTATTTATTTTCAATAAATATTTCACTTTGTTTTGTAAAAAGAAAAACCCAGAAATCTGAGGCCTGAAGGCTATCTAATCTGCCCAAGGTTATACCAGTTGGGATCAGAGCTGGGCGAAAATAGACCTGTGATTCCCTCCCTGTTCAGTGTTCTTTCCTCTCCCACATGCCCTGGGTATGTTCAAACAAGAGGTGATGTCTACCTGTAGAGGATGTTGTAAAACAATAGATTTTGTTGTTGTTTTATGTAAAACATTATTTAAAAACTTATTTCGTGGACTTTTGTCACTCAGATTATAAGTTTTGCTGTATTAGATTTCACTTTGCTAGTGATCCTGGCTTTCTTTTTAGGAAGCATGTAAGAACTTTCACTACAGAATGAGCACTCTCTTTGTAGTGGCACCTTGGGAGGGAATAAATTCTTTCCCATGATTGATATTGTCCAAAGCATTTTGGAAAAGCCACTTGTCTTGGATCCTGTGGCACAGTCTTTTGGATCTCTTCAGTGATGACGAATCTTCATATTTTAAAACATTAATTTGCTTTTAGAAGCTGGTCTAAAGCCATTTGGAACTAAAATACATCAGGAAACAGCTTTGAAAAGCCACTCTAAGAAAGACATTCCAAACATTCTGAGCAGTTGCAGCATTGTTGGGATTAAGAAGAAGTCTCTCAAGGTAAAAATTAGAGCAGCAGTCCCCAACCTTTTTGGCATCGGGGACCGGTTTCATGGAAGACAGTTTTTCCACATGCCCCGGGGTAGGGGTTTGCGAGGTCGCAATAGGGTTTGCACTTCTATGAGAATCTAATGCTGCCACTGATCTGACAGGAGGTGGAGCTCAGGCGGTAAATACAGATGAAGCTTCTCTTACTTATTGCCACTTACCTCCTGCTGTGCGACCGAGTTCCTAACAGGCCACAGATTGGTCCCAGTTTTAGTCTGTGACCTGGGGGTTCGTGACACCTGAATTAGAGCTCAAGAATCTTAGAGTCCAGGCTATAAATTCTGTTCTTACTATATTCATTCAGTAAATATATACTAAATGTTTGGCCTATACTTGTCAAGGTCTGTGTTAGGTGCTAGGGATTGATGGAATCCCAGTCCCCACTCACAGGGTACTTACTCATAGGCTAACGGGGAGATGTGTACCTAAATAAACACAGTGCAATGAAGTTTTGTATGTTTTGTGATAGGACTGTATACAGGATGGCGAGGGGTAAGTTCTGTAGGTTCTAGGAGTGGATAGATATATTGAAAGGCTTTATAAAGAGGAGATGCTTCAGTGGAGGCTGGAAAAGGGTTGCTTCCAAGCAGCCGGGGCACTTCTGAGAGAGAGAGGGAGAGAATGAACACAAAGCATTGAGTTGAGAACCAGTGTTACATTTTGGCAGCTGCCAGTAAGTAGTTCATTGTGGTTGGAGGGTGATGCATAAGGCTGGGTGAGAGATAAGGCTGGATAGAAAATCAGGCAGAGTTCCAGATTGTGAAGCACCTTGTACTTCATGCCAGGACATTTGTTATGTAGGTAGGCAGTAGGAGCCATTAAAGAATTTTAAGTCAGGAAGTAACATTGTCATACTTGTATGTGTTTTAGAAAAGTAATTCTGACTCTATACAGGACAGATTGGAGGAATGAAATGAGAAGCTGAGAGACTGTTAGAAGGCTTGTGGAATGAATGGTGGCCTGTGGTATGACAGTGAAGAGTTAGAGAGGAAGCAGAATAGAGAGCTGATGAGGGCAACATGCTTATGAGGGAGGGTTTTTTAAAAAAATTGATCTGGTCATATACTTCATTCAAAACATCTCTTACACCATTTTGTAGTTGGTATTGTCAGATTCTTGGTAGAGTATAAATTACATGAGCATCAGAAAATGCTTAGGGAACATTTTCGTAAAATGTGTTAATTTTTAGTGATGTGCACAGTTTGGAACACGTAATTCAGTGTGTAGGGATTTGATTTGCTGACAGTGTTTTGGAATCATGAAGGAAAAAATCTTTGGAGTATGTTAGTTGACTGTATTAGAATTACGGAATATAGAAAATGAAATACTTCTTAATTCACTCTCAAAGAGGTGTGAGAGCTAACAGCTTGGTATACTCTTCAAATTTTATCTTCTATGCTTAGATTGATTATATATACATTTTTAAAACAATAATCTTTGTTTTAGTAACTTGTTTCTCCCCCTTCAATATTACGAACACTATTTCAATAATAAATTTATTTTATTCTTTTTGATGGCTGGTATACTCTGTTGTGTGGCTGTACCACAATTTAACAAAAAATGTAACATCCTTTTCTTGATAAATAACTGAATAATTTGCAATTTTATATTCTTTTAAAAAATGTTGTATTGAAATATACCCCAAAACTAAACTAAACAAGAGATCAAATACTGGAGATACAATATTGGGTGAAAGAGTATGACCATTAAAAAATGTAATATCTCATTCCCAAGTGCCCACTTCTCTTCACACATGCCAACACTGGTATCAATCAGTCTGTTAAGTATTAGTCTTATAGGTGAAAAATACCTTGTTTTAATTTATATTGTTAAAAATTATTGAGATTG
>PVKE010040477.1:0-14581 GCA_004027555.1 Craseonycteris thonglongyai
TAGTGGGGTGCTGGCCTGTTAGCAGGGTGCTAGGCCATTAATGGGGTACTGGGCCGTTAGCAGGGTGCTGGCCTGTTAGTGGGGTGCTGGCCTGTTAGCGGGGTGCTAGGCTGTTAGCAGGGTGCTGGGCCGTTAGCGGGGTGCTGGCCTGTTAGCGGGGTGCTGGCCTGTTAGCGGGGTGCTGGGCCGTTAGCGGGGTGTTGGCCCAGGCCCTGGCCGGGCAGGCCCCTGGCACACAGGGACGGGGGGCAGAGGCAGGTACTCACCATGATGCCCGTGAGGAGGCACACGCCCTTCCCGCAGTAGGTGTGGGGCACCATGTCCCCGTAGCCGATGGAGAGGAAGGTGATGGAGATGAGCCACATGGCTCCCAGGAAGTTGCTGGTCACGTCCTGCTGGTCGTGGTACCTGCAGGGACAGGAGTCAGCCGGGGGTCACGGCGCCCACACTGGGGCGGGAAAGCAGGTGGGCGGGGGCGGGGGTGGCCCACAGAGCTGTCTCTGTAGGTGACCGAAGGTGCCACCGTCCTGTCCCCACACGCTGGGTCCCGGAGGTGAAATGCTCTCGAGACGGGCACCATGGTGTCACGGTCCTTCTGGTGCCGGTCGAACAGCTCTGGGTGCGATCGTGCGGTGCATGCCATTTAGGTTGTCCCTTCCGTCTCAACGCACGGGGTCATGATGAACTGAAATCGTCAGCTCCTGAATGGGAACAGTGCCCCCCCAGCCTCCCCAAAATCACTGAACACATTTAGCAATTTCTGAAGGCTGACGGAGCCCCAAGACGGGCGCCTCCTGGGGTCTGGAGGGGGCTTCGTGGCCGGGGCGTGTGGGGCTGTTCCCAGCGGCCCCGACTCCTCACAGACAGCCTGTGGGTGCCCCGCCGGGGGAGGGACCTGCTGAACATGTACGTCCACCATCCCCTTGCCTGGTCCCCGTTGCACCCCTTCTTTCGCCACCCTCCCTGCACCCCCCAAAATCAAGCGCTAGTGTGCCAGGCACGGAATACAGTGATCCGGACACAGGGGTGCAGGCATCTGCGGAAAGGTGGGTACATGAGTGGACGACGGGACAAGAGGGGAAGGACGATGGATGACCTCGGTCCCAAACGCAAGGGGGTATCCAGAGGTGTCAGTTTTCCTCACAGACCGAGGGGAGGGAAGAGGTGAGCAGCAGGCTGGGGCTGGGTGTGGTGGGCAGCCTCTCTTCCCCGAGCGTCATGGGCTTTGCTGTGCACCTGGGTCCCCTCAATCCTCCTTTCCTGGAGCACCCCGAGGCTGAAGCAACGGCTCCTGGCTGCTGAGCCGAGCTCGGGACCGGGACCACGCTCCTGGTCTGTGAGCTCTGACGTACCTCGTGCAGCCAAGTCTACAGCCCCAGGCCGCCGGGCTCTGATGCTGAGGAGCGATCCTGCTGCCTTACTTCCCCCCGGACCCCCTGTCTGTTCTTCTGGGGGTTCTCTTTCTCTCACCGGGTAGAAACCTCCTGGTGCAGGAGGTCGTCCATCCCCGCCCTGGCAGGGGCCCCAGGAGACCCCATGGTGGCGTGGAGCATCGGAGGCAGGCAGGCAGGAAGCAAAGAGGACGTGGGGGGCTTGGGGGTCAGGCCGTGGGAGCGGGGAGCAGGGGGAACCATTTCCAAACCTATGCATGACTGCGGAGTGGTTTGTCCTGGTCGCAGAGTCGCATGCGGACTTCATGCTATTTTTTTTACAGTTGAGATTTTGGGGGAGGGGGCAGAGGGGACCGTTCCATAGTTTTCTTAAAGGGCTAAGAAGGACAAGGTGTCGTTTTTTTTTGGGGGGAGGGATTACAGTTATTCGTTTGTCATTAGGGTGTGGACTGTGGTGTTTTCTCCCCCCCCCGTTTCATGTTATGAAACACGGGATAGACAGGAAAGGCCGCACGATCGGGTAGAGACCGTGGATGGAACGCACATGCTGCTCTGGCAAATCGCTCCACGGCCGACTGTTTTGTCCCCTGGTTTTTGCAAATAAGCTGACAGCCAGGAATCCCCGGACAGCTGAGGAGTCTCACAGGCTGAAGACACAGAGCAAATCATTCCATTAAACAAAGTCACAGGCTCAGGTCCAGATACAGACCAGTCACCGAGACCTCTTGGGAGAAAAGCCCTATAATAAGCAGCATCAGAGAGATTAAAAGCAAGACATTGGACCCGTGGAGTAAGAACAGCATGCGATCCCCACACGCTTCTCCCGGAGGCTGGGAGATAAATCAGGGAAGGTTCCCAAAGGACAGGAAAAGACGGCGAGAAATGAAAATAGGAGAGAACATAGAACATTGGTCTACTGGTTCAAACAATAATACTTTCGGGAAAAGAGAACTGGGGGAAAACAAAAAAAAGGAGGAGGAGGTAGAAAAGGAGACAGAGATTGAAGGAGAAGAAGTAATCACTTAAAAATTCATTTAAAAAATGTTTCCCAGAACTGAAGGACACACGGTTCTGGATCCAGGGCCCATTATCACCAGCACCATGGATTGACAACAGACTCCAGGGAAGACACATTGTTGTGAAATGTCGGAACACCAGGAGGAAGGAGGAAACTCTAGAAGCTTCCAGGCAGGGGGTGGGGGTGGGGGAATCAGATATGAAGAACCAGACATCTGAGTCACTTTGGACTTTTCCACAGGAAGCGCGGACGCTAGAGGAATCAAGCCTTCACCATCCTGGAGAAAAATCGTCTCCAACCCAGAATTCTCAACCAGCCAAAGTACAAGTGAAGTCGGCGTGGAATGGAGACGATTTTAGAGATGCCGGGCTCTCGACACTATGGCTCCTTTGCACCCATTCTCAGGAAGCCCCCGGAGGGTGGATGTCCCCCAAACAAGGGAGTAAACCACAAAGGGGGGACCCACAGTGGAGGGAGGCCCAGTGGGGACGGTGCTCCGAGGTGAGAGTGATACAAAGCCAGAGGCTGGAGGTGGATTAGCGATCGATATGCAGAAAACAAAGCTAATGAGCAAACGTGATAATGAGCCAGGGAAAGCCAACGGTTCTGCGGGGGAGGAAACTCTATCGTCATGGGTCTGCTGCGAGGCCAGTCCAATTAGTGCTCTAACCCCCATTATAATATAAATATGGAATCGGGAAGGGGAACAAGGAGAGTCCAAGGGTCAGGAAGGAGGCTAACAACGCGCCCAAAGCCAAGCAAGCAGCTCACAGTAGCAATTCCAGCGCGTGACTCAGAGACGCCGACGTACGTCCTGAAACCCACCAGCAACAGGACGTGAGCGGCGTGAGCCCTGAGCACCCACCGCAGAGCACGGCCGTACAACGCCCGCACTACGCGCAGAAAACCCAACCGAGAGACACGCCGAGAGCACACGCCACGTGGCACTGCCTTACAAGCCATGAAGATAGAGTGAGCCTGTCGTAACCCACGATCCCACCCTGCCCTGTGGAATCCGCTCGCGTGTCCTCTCCAAAGTCCTGCATCTCCGCCCAGAGACCATCAACATCCTGAATTGCCTGCTGGTCACCACCTCGTTTTTCTGCAATGTGCCCACACAGGTGTGGGTAGCGAAACCTTGAGCCAGAGGCACCTACGTAAGCCACCCCCGAGACCCTGACCCAAAGCAACGACCAGACAGTGAAAGCTTGTTGTTTTAAGCTGCGAAGTCGTGGGCCAACTTGTTACGCGGCAACCAAGCACTGATACGATAAAACCTCCCACGGATCGCTTTTCCTTTCGACTCAACACATACGTGGACCTGTGCGGCTTTTCTGTATTTTCACTCCTCTGCCGTGTTTCGTCATAGGACGACCTCATGATTTATTTATTCATTCACGCATTGGCTTCTGGGCTTTTCCTCCAAGGAGCACTGGTGCTACAAACGTCCTTAATCGTAGCCCCTGGCGCACAAAAGATTCTCTAGGGTGCATACCCAGGAGCAGATCGGCTGCACGGAGGCTCACGCGGCATTTAACGTCACTAGGAAATGCCACGTTGTTTTCCAAAACGGCAGCACCGTCGGGCTCGCCTCAGCTAAGAGTTCCTGTGGCTCCAAAACCCCCATCGACACTTGTCGTCATCGTCTGACTTGACGTTTTGCCTGACAAGTGGGTAAACTGGTATCCTGTGCTTTTACTTTGCATCCCGTAGTAAGTGCCCAAGCGTGCACTTCATAGGCTTGTTGGTCATTCTCGTTTCCTCTCCCGTTCAGTATCATTCATGACTTTTGCTCGTTTTTGCTGCTATTGGCTTGTTTATGTCTTTTCTGTTCATTTTTTCTTACTGATTCGAAGGGTCCTTTATAGATCCCAGATAAGAAGGACTTTGTCAGATTATGTGTTGCAAACACCTCCTCCCAGTTTGTGCCTGGCCTTTTTATTTTCTTTTTAGTATTCTATAGAGATAGTCTTTTCTTTACGTACTTTTGATGAATAGAAGACTTAAATTTGAGTGTCTCATCGTCTTCGTGTATAATTAGTGGCTTGTACACTTTGTTAGGGAATGCTTCCCTACCTGTAGCTATAAGATGGGTGGACCTCCAGAACTGGAATTTATTGATAAAAAATCATGCATGTATTCTTACATGTTATTCTTCAAAGGACTCTCCATTGGATGCAATCCACCCATCAAGACGCTGTTTCCATGGCTCAGAACAGTTTTTGAACGTGACAATTTTGGTGCCTTTGAGCGCTTCTACCGTTTTTTGTTTTAGCTCTTCCACATCAGCCAAATGTTTCCCTGTGAGGACTTTTTCATCTGGGGGGAAGGGGGAGAATCTCTTGAGGGTGAAATCCAGTGACTAGGCACAGGTGTCATGCCGATTTTGGTCAAAAACTGCTGAATGCTCAGGTCGGTGTGGGCAGGTGTCGCCTTGCCACACGTGTGACTCACCCAACATGAAATGGCAAACACGTGCAAAGAGTCTCCAAAAAGAACTCACTGAAGCCCAATGCAGCCTCTCACCACCACAGCAGCAGGTGCCCGGGTGCAGGTGGCTTCCTAGGACACGCCCCTAGCAGGGGAAGTCTGTGCTGCAAGGGTTTAGGTCCCTCCTTGTAAGACTTTTTTTTTATTTTTAAGATTTATTTTGTTGTTTTTGACAGAGACAGGCAGACAGAAGGGGGAGGGCCCAGAGCCGTCTCTTCAGGTGAACCTCATCCGTTTTTTCAACATGGCTTCATTCCACGCAGGTGGGCGGGGCCGTGCAGGGCGGGAACCGGGCTGGGGGCCTCCTGCATGGGAAGCGCACCCCAGTTCAGCATATGGGTCCGCACAGGCCGGGGCCGGGATTCGATCTTCAGTCCCCGGGGGGCTGCAAAGCAAGCGCTCAACCCGCTGAGCCCTCCGGCTTCCCCACCCCTCCTTGTAAGACTTTAAGTGCCTAAACGTTGCCTTTCACTTAAGCCTCGATTCAGCTGGGATGACCCTGTGGCTGCTGTGAGGGAGGCGGCTGGACGGCCGCGATGGCGGGCCCGCTACGAGCAGTTCATCCGTTCCCACTGCCTCTCAACGCAGCCTCTGTCACAGCTCATCGGCGGACGTGACTCTACTTCTGGGTCCCCTACTCTCCTTGTAGCCTGTTCCGGGGACCCTCTCAGAGCCTCCCACCTAAGCGCTGCTGCGTACACACCCGCGGCATGGCTGCGGCCTGCTTGCTGCCGTTCCTGTCCCCCGTGAAGGGGACATTGGCTTCAGCGAAGCCTGTCAGGGTGACTTCAGCTCAGCGATGTGCTCTCTGGCAGATACACTTCCGTCGATGTGGCTGCCACATGTCTAGGGCTTGGCGTGGGTTCTCATCCGGATAAGGGCTCAGCACTTGATGGAAGCAGTGACCTCACTCTGTCCCCATGAATCTCAGTGGCTTGATGGTTCTCACCATGTGTCCCGGGTCCGGTTTGTTTGCCGGGAACTTGCAGAACTCCAGCCAGCTGGCTTGGGCTGCACCTTCCGGTCACTCCCCAGCTTCTCCCAGTCAGAGCTCTGTGCCCACGGGGCTGTGGCCCCTGTGCCGGCTCCGTTCTCCGCCGGAACATGGCATCTTTGGTGGCTGGCTCTCCCCCTGGCTTCCTCCTGCTCCGACCACCCTGGACATTGTCCTCTGGCCTCCTCTCCTCCTCGGGGAGGCTGTGCTCCAAGCTTGCCCCGGACGGACGCCTTTCTGTGCCGTCATGCCTGCCACCGTCCTCGCTGACCCGTTCCGGCCCAGCTCCCGGGGGGCCCAGCGTGAGCTCTCCGTCTCAGGCCCTCATGCCCTCGGCGGGCGCCCTCCCCACCCCCCATCCGGGGGTTGTGATTCAAGCGCCGGCTCCCCGTGTCTGACCTCAGGCTTCGCCTCTTAGCATCTACGTTTCCTTGTCCTCGGGCGTCGCCACCCGTAAGGGGGGGCTGGCACGTGTGCCACCCACACGCAGCCCACGGGGGCTGCAACAACCAGAACAGTGCTCGCACACCACACACGCCGGGAACGCGCGGGCCGTCGGGCTGTTGCCACCAAGCGTGTGTGCGTGTGCATGTGTGCATGTGCGCGTGTGCATGCGGGCGTGCGTATGTGTGTCTGTGCGTGTGTGTGTGCGTGTGTGCGTGTGCATGCGTGTGTGCATGTGTGTGTGAGTCTAGCCTTGACGTGGCAGGAAGAACGCGGGAGCTGCAGCCCACAGGCTGCTTTTCACGCCCCTGTGGCTGCGTGGCCTTGGCTGGATCACACGGCGTCCCCGGTCCGGCATTTCCTCGTGCGGGGAGCTGGGTGTCCGAACGCCGCCCGCCGGCCTCCCTGCGCTGTGGCCGCCGAGCGGGGCGTGACTGCGGCAGGACTGTGCTGGCCTTGAAGGGGTGACCGATAGAGGCCCGCGGCTGCCTCCCCGCTGGTGACAGCGGCCGCCCCACGGGGCCTGGAGGGAGAGCAGGCGGGGACATGGCCGCGTGGGAGAAAAGGCCACCCCGCCGGGTTCCCCTTTTCCTGCCCCTGCCCCACGCTCTGGGCCGCCACAGCCCCTTCCCTGCGTGTGACGTGCGGGTTGAATCCCTTCTCTCTGTCAAATCTTATTGGCTTCCCCTTCAAAACATGTCCAGGGGAAGCCGGGACGGCTCAGCGGGTTAAGCGCTCGCTTTGCTGCTCTGGGGACTGAAGATCGAATCCCGGCCCCGGCCCATGTGGACCCATATGCTGAACTGGGGTGCGCTTCCCATGCGGGAGGCCCCCGGCCCAGTTACCGCCCTGCACGGCCCCCGTCCACCGTGTGGAATGAAACTGTGTGGAAAACTGATGACGCACAACTACGGAGACGGCTCTGGGCCCTCCCCCTTCTCTCTGTCTCTCTCTGTCAAAAACAATAAAATAAATCTTTAAGAAAAAAAACATATTCAGAATCTGCCCGCGTCTTTGCGGCCTCCGCCCGGTCCAGGCCCTGTGTTGTCACCTGGACACAGGAGTTGCTGGACGAATTGTCCTGCTTCTGCCTGTACGACCCCGCCCACCGCCTGCCCCTCAACAGCAGCCCAAGGGGTCCTGTCGAAAGCCACACAGACCATGTCACCTCCCCGCTCAGCACCTCCTGCGTCCCTGAGAACAGAAGCCCAAGCCCTCTGGGGGCCACCAGGGCCCGGGGAGCCCCCACCCCCGGGGCCTCTCTGACCCCAGCTCCACGACCCCCTCTTCACGCTCATGACCTGCCACCGGGGTCATCCATCCACAGCCCCCCTGGGCCCCCGTGTCCTGTTTTTTAAGAGTCGGCTTTGAAGGCAGGGAAACAAAGCCGTTTCCCTCCACCAGGTAATTCCAGGCAACAGCCCGCCAGACAAACCTAGTGTTTTATTTCCAGCCCCAGGGACTGCACAGCAATGGATGCTTATTTTGATCCCTCCGACGCCCGCCCCTCCCAGTGACGGTGCTTCTCTGCCGGGCAGCCTCTGAGGCCCTGCAAGGCCTCGCTTATTTTAATTTTTTTTAATATATTTTTATTTATTTTTGACAGAGAGAGAGAGAGATACAGAGACAGAGAGAGAACTGAACTGGGGGAGCTCCCAGTTCAGCATATGGGTCCACATGGGCCGGGGCCGGGATTCGATCCTCAGTCCCCGGCGCTGCAAAGCGAGCGCTTAACCCACTGAGCCCTCCCAGCTTCCCCATCGCTTATTTTTAAAAGGGGACAGAAATCCATCACCACCCAAACATGACAGCACGGCTTCACCCCACAGGCCGCTGTGCGCTGTCACGCAGACGTGGCAGCTTCTGTGCACGCGCTGGGCCTGGCTCTTCTTCACGGGCTGGTGGCCTGTGCACGTTGTCCCCTGTGGGGCCGTTGGGGACGGTGGCTGGCGTTTCACACCTGGCGGCCTTGTCCCCACAGGCCCTGGGGGGATGTGTGAGCAAGGACACCAGTCAGCTGTGCCCAGCGCTGGCACCTACCCTCTTGTCTGCCGTGTTCGCTCTGCATGTGGCCTCGTCCCGAGAGGGAAGACCGCTGACATTCCTCCCGCGGTCCGCGTCCTTCGGGACGGGGAGCGCGGTTGACCTCGGGGACCGGCGGTTACTGAACGCGGGTCCAGATGAGCCATCTTCTCTGCGTCGGTGTCTCCACTTGCAATGCTGTCTGTCTTCTTCAAACATATTTCCACGTTTCCCGACGTGCAGGCGACGAATGGGAACACGCGATCACGGGAGGAAGACGACATGTTCGGAAGATGCGCGGTCCCCATGGGGAGCGTGTCCTCGCGGTGTTGGACGCTGGGGGCTCCGGTCCCCACGGCCCCACGGAGGCCTCCTGCCTCCAGCCAGGAAGCAGCCATCATCACCGAAGACGCGTGTGGCGTGTTGCCAGCCCACCCCTGCCACTCGGTGGGACTGGCCCCGGCAGCGCAGGGCTCGGAGGCTGCCCGACAGAGAAGCGCCATCACTGGGAGGGATCAACGGAAGAGCCCAGACGGTGGCACAGCGTTGCCCAAAAGCACACAGATGGGAGGAAACACTGACTCACGGGAACGAGAGAGGCAGACGGAGAAAAGGCCGGGGGCACCGGGTCCGCAAGGGGCTGTGTGTTCCTGTTGGCCAGACCCGTCAGGAGCAGCGTGGCCTGGTTGCTAAGGAAGACGACAGCGATGACACGGGAGCCATCAACCCTTGTCTGTGGGCTTCTCTCGTGAGCTGGCGAGCGGTTCCATGAAACACCCTCAAGTGATGACACGAAGCTCTGCAGAAACACAGTCCTGGAAACACAGTCCTGTCCTAGAACAAAGATGGCTCCTGTCCGTTCCCCCATGTGCAGGCCACTCACGGGCGTGTCCTTACACCGCGACCTTGGCCCTGGAGTTTTCAAGCACCGAGTGAATCAGCGAACGTTGGAGCCGGCCCCGGGGACACCTTGCGGGGAGGTGTGTGGACGGCAGCTGGAGGACCCTCACTCTCCGGAGCTGGAGCCCTGGGCCTCCCTGACCTCTCAGGGCCACTCTTCCCTCATCTCTGCAATGGGACAATGACCCCTGCCCTGTTCACTTGGCACAGGGCTGGGCCACAGGGACGTGTAACGCCGTGAACTACAGGATACAGCGTTCTTCGTTTATTCAAAAACCATGACTAACCGTGCAATGCTCGGCTCTCTAGAAGATAATCTCTTACCGACCTCCCACCTATGGGGGGAGCAGGTCACCCCGCTGCCCTTGGCCTCAGTCTGTCCGTCCGTGAAATGGAGATAACACTGCAGAAGCTCCCGGAAGGGTTAGGGGGGTGACGTGTGCAAGCAGCCCTGAAGTGCTCTCAGTGAACGGCTCTCTCCTTCCTCAGGCCTGACATCACCCCGGCTCCGCGTCTCGCCAGCCCCGGGGCTTTGCCTGATTTGGCCTTAGTGACCGTCTGTCTGTCTATCTGACAACCCTCAGGAGAGTACAGTCTAATTTCTGGTGTCATGAGAAGTCTCGAGACACATTTATTCCTGGGATGAAATGCAGAGTTTGAAGTATACACAAGGGAAGCTGGGATGGCTCAGCGGGTTAAGCTCTCGCTTTGCAGCCCCAGAGCCCAAGGATCGAATCCCGGCCCCGGCCCAGGCGGACCCACATGCTGAGCTGGGCTGTGCCCCCAGTTCAGTTCTTGCTGGGGTCTATGTGGGAGGCTCCCGGCCCAGTTCCTGCCCTGCGCAGCCCTGTGCCCACCTGTGGAGTGAAACTATATGGAAAACTAATGTCAACTATGGAGACTGCTCTGGGCCCTCCCCCTTCTCTCTGTCTCTGTCTCTCTCTCTGTCAAAAAAACAATAAAAGTAAATCTTAAAAAAAATGAAGTATACATGAGATCAAAACAAATTAAGCATGCTGATAACTAAGTGGGAGCCGTTTCGTATGTGAAACTTGAGAAAATCATTACAAAGTGACGGCCCTGTTCATGAAGGTCACAGTTCCTTCCCTCTGTAACTTGGGAAATGTCGCTGTTGACTGTGCTAAGTGTGACCAATACGAACTGTCAGGAAGCGTCTGGCCCGTGGGAAGCTGACAGGGAGTTGAAGGGCGGTGGGGCTGCTTCTACCTGTGCCCGCTAACAGGAAGTGGCTTGCCACTAGGCTCGATTTCTGTCTGGGTCCCAGAGAGCGCGCCCTCAAACAGACGGTAAAACTGACATCAGGGCCCCCCAAACCAGAAGAAAACCTTAGTTTTCTTTTTTTTAATTGTTTTTAACAGAGAGAGATAGAGAGACAGCGAGAAGGGGGAAGACCAGAGCCCGGGAGACTCTGCTTTTGCTCCTGGAGACTGGAACGAGCAGAACACCAGGCCCTGAAGCCATTCGGGCCCTGTGCCCGCAGTAGGATTAAACCTGAACTCTGCAGACTCCTCAAGCCCCGCCCCTGCGGCGAAGGCCACGCCCCCCACGCGTGACAGTGCTCCCAGCCTGCAGGGCGCCCCGTGGCGGAGCGAGCCTCGGCCCTGCCCACGCCAGCCTCCTGGTGGCCTTGGAGGTGTGGGAGCCACCTGCTGACACGAAGTTTCTCCCGTGTCCCAGCCGGGCTCCCAGAGCCAGTGCTGACCGAGCAGCACCTGGAGCCTGCAGCGGGCCACCCCTCACCTGCAGAGCCACACCTGCCTGGACACTGGTCTCCCACTAACGTCCTGAGACCACAGAAGTGCCATGCCCGCCAGGAGAAAGGACTCTGGCCCTCTCACTAGGGCCACCACCCGCTGCCAGAGCAGCCAAATGCATCGCTCTTTTCTGAGAGAATTAATTCTGTGTTAAAAACCGGAGCCATTGAACAGCACTTGCCAAGCCCCTGTTGACGGAAAACATGAATCCCCGTGGGAGATGAAAAGAGTTCTTTGGGGGAGGGAGAAAAAAGCAAGTGCAACCTATTTCCATCAAAAAAACCCAAACACGTGTTAAGTCATGCATTCTCACTGCAGGAAATACAATACGCCGTAACGGAGGGGAAAAAATCCCATGTCGCATCCCACCGAGAAAACAACTTAATGGTTCTATGTAGTTTGCAATCATCTGCTTTGCACATTACAACACCTGTGTGTTTTAAAATGATCACGTCCTATATAATATCATTTTGTGTGTCCCTTTTTCAAAGATCACACCGGAGCTGTCTTCCTACCTTACCATAGTCTTCCAAAGGCCGGTGGTTGTAAAACGGTTGCGTAACTGCCCATTATATGGATGCATCGTAACTTACCTAAGCGTTTGAATCCAGAGCAGTCGCTTGGTTTCTGATCCTGCATTTTCATGCTGAAGAATCCTGACATAAATCGATGGTGGCATCAGCGTTGCTTCCTAGAGGTGCAGTACTTGCACAGGTGTGCAGAACCTACTGTTACGGCGTTTTCCAGAAAGGTGGCACTGGTATTCCTTTTTGCCACCAAGGTGAAATAACCCACCCACCCCACCACCACTGGTAGCAACATTTCAAGCACCGCCTTAAACATTTATTTTAAAATGTTGTCCATTCCAGAGGGGAACAAGTCATTCTTCTTGCAGTTTTAACTTGTAGTTCTTTGATTAGTGAGGCTGAATACGTGTGTGTGTTTCGTTTTATCGGCTTTTTGTGTTTCTTCCTTTCTGACTGCCTGTTTTTATTTTCAGCTATGTTTTACCGAGAAGATGAGTTTTTCTGACTGGTGTCTCAGGCTGCTTTGTATTTACCTCTTGTCATGTTTGGGTAAATATTTTTTCTAGTGTAACATTTCCTTTTTAAACAAGTCTATATGATTGAAGGACAGAAATCTAAAATTGCACGTGTGGTGTTATCAAATACACCAGTCTTTTCCTTCATGTTACTTCTCTTCTGAGATTTTATGCTTCACAGTTCTTTTCCATCTCAGAACTGATTAAATATTCACTTTGTTTTCTAAACCTCGTTCATGGTTGTTCTTTTATATCTAACTCCACTGGTATTTAGTTAGTGAATGACCAGTAAGAAATGGAGTTCTAATTTAATGTTTCCTCCAAGTCTCCAATCTCCCCATCAACATTTATTGAATAATCTTTTGCTTCCTAATTGGTTTTCTTTCTCATTTACTGGGTTCTTACATACTAGGATTTGTTTCAGAGTTTTCCATTAGGCTTCATTGATCTGCCATTACTGATTTTTCAGTAATGCCACAAAGACTTAATTACGTTAGCTTTAGAGTACATTTTAATATTTAATAAAGTTCCCCTCAATAGTCTTTAATTAAAAAAATTTTCAGCTCATTTATTAAAACACTGTCCGAATCAGTAGTTATTCCCCCCACCTTAAAATTTCTAATTTTGTTTTGTTTCCTAACTGTTTTTCTTGCTTAGATTTATTAGACAGTGATACCTTTTAGATATATGAATCCTGTTCTTCTGGGGCTTTTTAATTCATTAATTCCTGTCTGCCTTTGTTATTATAAACTTAATCTGCTCTCCTGAAGTTTGTTTTGTTCTTTTTGTGGATTCCATTTATTTTCATGCTTCCTTTTTTTAGAAAGTGAAAAACGTTTCATCTGAGTATGACTTTGGTCACACCCTGCGTTCCGATAGAGTTGTCGTTGGAACCTTTTAAATAGTAACTTGAATAATTATCTTCCGACCAAATTGTAATCGATAAGGCTACTTTAAAAGTTTTCCCCAGGCCCCCACCCAAAGTTTCCTTTTGTTGAAGTCTGATGGCTTTGTAGTTAGAAAATATACCTGAAAATTCTTTCTGTTTTGAAAGGTGCGGCTAAGAAGTTGACAGATTTTTGTAAATGTCCCATGGGTGTTTAAAAAAGGAGATGTATTATTTGTTTACAGGTACAGTAACGACCAGTTAATTAAAACATGTCATAACGCAGATTCTCAACCTCCTTATTTATTTATTTTCACATAAAAGTTCACCGTTTTACTAACTTTATTCTTTTTACCTATATTCAATGGTTTCTTTGGACCTTTTTTTTTTTTTTAATTGTTAAATTTAGTGGGGTGACATTGATTGATATCAATGACATTGTTTCCAGGTGTGCAATTCTACATGACATTATCTACACATCACATTAGGTGCTCACCACCCAGAATCAGCTCTCTTTCCATCACCATATATTTGATTTCTTTGGACCTTTTTAATGATGTTTGCTTTGAATTCAACGTTGTTTAAAATGGTGATTTCTACTCCGTTACCCATTGGTTGGCACTTATCTAAGAAATCGTTATTACGCGTTTATTTTCCTGGGTCTTTCCATTTCAGGTACCTCTTTTGTAAACAGCTTGAAATTAAATTTTGCTTTTTAACTCTTATCTCAGTCAGAGGCGCAGCCTTCTGAAAAGGGGAGCTAAACGCAATTATGGTGACGGTTACAAATTTGAAGTCTGGCTTTCTCTCTCTCTTGTATCGTGCTTTCTGTTTTTCAGTTCTTCCTTCCTGCTTCCTTCACTGTTCCGTCTCTGAGGCAGGTGTTGGGGTCTCCCGTGAGCCGCTCCCTGGCTCTGTGACCCGAGGCACTTTGCTTAACCTCTCTGTGCTGCAACGTCCTCACATGTGGAATGGACACAACATTAATGCTGTACTTCACGGAGCCACGGTACAGAGCAAGCGAAACAATACCTGGATGATGAATACCTGCTATTGCGATCCTTATCGTTCTAATGAAATCCTATCTGGGGTCATCTTTAGGTTTAAAAAATATGATTAAAGCTATAGTTCTCTAATTATGAACATGGAGTGATAAGGTTTTTCAAATTCTCTTCTCCCTACGATGATGACAGTGGTGTGATTTCACCATCCTGTTAGCCTTCATCTCCCTCCCTTCTAATCTGAGGGTTTGTGCGACTTTCTAATTATTATGGAACTATTGTTTTTATTCCACACAGCTACTCTTTCCAGAATCTACTTTTTTTTTTAAAGATGTATTTTACTGTTTTTGACAGAGGCAGAGAGAGAGACAGACAGGCAGAGACCAGCCCTCGGCCCAAGGTTTGCAGGGCCCATCTCAGCCGGGCCCCAGCTCTACGCGGGGGCTCGTGTCCCTGGCCCCATGCAGCATCCCCCACCCCCCCGTTCAGTGCGCCCCGCCCCTGTGCAGCATCCCCCGCCCCTGTGCAGCGTGCCCCACCCCCATGCAGCGACCCCCTGTGCAGCACGTCCCAACCCCTGTGCAGCGTGCCCCGCCCCCGTGCAGTGACCCCTGTGCA
>PVKE010040478.1:0-14582 GCA_004027555.1 Craseonycteris thonglongyai
AATAGTTTTGAACATATATTTTACTTGTCTACCCATACCTCGCTGGAATGCACCTTATACTGAAACACAGTGTATAAACATAGTATGCATTTCACACCCCTTCTTCCCCCTTAGACTACGCCTATGACAACAAGTCGATCGCGACACACTTTTAAGATAAAAAGTAGATCTTATATACAGAAAAGTTGGCCACCCCTGCCTTATATAATCAGAAGAACACAGCCTTGGTTGGTTATACAATGAAAATGCTAATTTCTGTGTTCTAGTCATGAGTTTAGAGAGTTAGGCAAAGAAAGACCTACTGTACTATCAGTTAAATGCTCTGAAGACCTCTACCCTAGGAAAAGGGACAAATTAGAGTATGCTAACTTATACCCAAACAGAAACCAACCTAGAATTAGCTCAGGCTATGAATGGATTAAAGTGATTTATTCGGTTTGCCTAGAAGAAGAAGAACCCTGTCTGGTAGAGAACATCATTTAGAGTATAAATTCTCAGTTAGGGGGTCATTTCTTACCCAAAGGAGTAAATATTGCTTTCTTAGGGGTAAAAAATGTTTAATATTATAATTGTCTGTGGCCCTTCAAAGGCCCACAATACGTGTGTGTGTGCATATGTGTGATCTGTATTACTAAAATGTGATGGGCAGGGGGAAACACTGATTGAGAGCATCTTCCATTTTTTACTTACAGCACCTGATAAACAAAAGTTATAGATGGACTGAGAGACAGGACCATATGACCAAAGGACAAGAGAAAGAAAATACAACCTAATTTATAGTCATAATATTGCTCTAGAGATTGAAGTTAGAATGTAGGGACTTAAAAGAAGTACCAGAGAATAGAAATTTATGAAAAAAGGAGCAAATAGAAAATGTTACAACTGAAAACACAAAATCTAAAATTAAGAATTCTATGGACAGATTTAATAGTAGATTAGACATAGCAGAAGACAGGATTAGTAACCTGGAAGACAGGTTAATAGAAAATATCCAAAATGAACCAAAGAGAAGAAATAATGTATGCATGTGTTTCTACTAGCTAATCATTTGAGAAGAACCTTTTTCCGATATCCCTGACAGTAATCAGTATTTTAACACTGTTTATTTGTATTCCACCAATTTATGTGGGAAGTGATACTTCATTGTCACTTTAAATCACAGTTCATTCACAAGCTAAACACTTTATCATCTTTTTATTTTATTTTGCTATTTAGATGTTCTTTCAAAGAAATAGCTATTCATTTGCCATTTTGTCTTTGGGCTCATTTGTATTTTTATTATCAATTTGTACATTTTTTTTTGTATGTGAAAAACAACCTTTCATCTCCATTATAAATTTATTCTCCAGTTTTGTATGTAAAACATTTGTGATTAATATGCTATTTTATTTTGAAGCAAAGAAATCTTGATGTGTATACTAAGAGTGATACTGGAAGACTATATAAGATGACCAAAAAAAGCTTTCCCAGTTTGATTCTAAACTACATTCATAAGAATATAGTCATTGTTTTCTGTATTTCAGGCTGTCACATAGATGTTTGCATGTGTCATGTACCTTATAACCACCTGTGTATTTAGCTTGTTTGACAAAAGCTCTTGGAGATAACTTGGTATTCTCAGTTTCTTCATGATTTGCTTCTTTGTCTTGGATTAATCACTGTATGTCTAGAAATGAATTAATATATCCATTGTCTGATTTGCAAGTTAAGCATTTATTTAGGTATAATTAACTAGCTAGTAGCTTTCATGTAATTTGAGATTATCAATCTGTTGATGCTAATATTCAGAGTATGCCTGTGTGTTAGTGTAAGAGAATGACTGCATTGTTCCCATGTAGATCTAAAATTGTTAAATTATTGGCATGCGTATGCACAAAAAGTTTTCAGTGATTTGTCCCTGTTATGATAAGGTAGCCATGATAGATATCATACCTGTGTTTCATTAAAGCTAAGTATGTCATGAAAGATGGTTCACCTAATGTTTATCTACTTATTTTGGCTTTGCAGACTGGCCATCCTAGTTCTACCACCTCCCACCCCACTTAACCTTGGACAAATTAAATAAGCTTTGTAGCTCTTAAGTTCATTACCAATGAAATGAGGTTGATGATAGTATCTACCTCATAGAATTAAATGGTGATAATGCATGCCAAGTGGTAGCCCAGAGCAAGAACATATAAATGGAAGTTGTGGTTAGCATTTCTAGTAAAACACGCCTGTTCACATTGTGGTTAAAGTACAGAATGTTGAACAAATAGCTACCAAACATGAAAATGCTGAGGTCAGACTCTGAGATTAAGGAGCTTTTAAAGATTCTTCTCTGTTTTCTAAAGTTTAAAAAGCAAACAATGACTGCAGGGAAGTTTCAGGTGCCTAAATCGTTCTTGTCATTGTCTTTGGGAATCTGTAGCACAACAGTTGAAATATATTTGTAAAAATTTAAGATAGCAAATTCCAAGAGGCTCTTTTGTTTAATGGGATTGTGTGGTGAGTTCACTTTCTCAACTTTTGTCTTTAAACCAAAGTTACTACTAAGAGCACTTAAAACTTTTTATTGGAATATTTATTTGACTATTTCCATTCTATCTCCTGGAATACTGGGCTGTCAATTATAGTACTGAGAAATATGTGCTTACAGAAAAACTGTGCTGTCTTTTCCCTATAGTAGCATTCTGAAATGTTTTGAGGCTATGCTTGATGCATATGCTTTCTTTTTTCTTTTCCTTTTTTTTTTTTCATTTTACATAAAGTTAGAGCATGATAAATGGCAGACATTTCAAAATAATTCTGAAGTAGCAAAGGTATGCTTTGCATTCACTGGCCTTCTTTAAGTCAGTTTCAGTTTTTAAGTAACCTAAGTGGTTCTTGTAAAGTTAATGACTTTTTAAAATAGGTAACCCTCCCCCCACTTTTTGCTTTCTGAATTAGTTGGAGTCAATGTGTACAATTCCAATTTTTAAAACATTGTGGAGATATTTTTTGGTTTTCCTATTGAAAAAAAATAGTTTATATTTTATTATGAATGTCTTTGGTACAGATAATTGCTTTCTGCATTGTCATACAGATTATGTTGCATGATTCTGAATGGCCTATATGATAAACAGTTGGTTTTATTGTATATAGTTTTATCAGTGGTCACAATCACCTACTCTTTGGTCATTCTGAGCATTTTTAAAATAAAAATCTTCAAAGCCATCTTTGAATAATACCCTTTTACTAATTAGTTAAAAGACGCATATCATGACAAAGTTAAAACTCTTATTAAATTGGTGGTACTTTGGGTTTAAATTGAAACTATATTACAGAAATAAGAGCCAGTAGTGTTTTTTTGTAACTAAAGCATCTCTCAGAATGTCTGACAGTGCATCTCAACTCTTTCCCCTCGCTCTTCCTTTCTCTTCCTAACTTGTGTACACTGTTATTTCAGATGCCTTTTTCCTCCAGAGTCATAGAAGCATAAGTTCATAGCTATGTTCTGTATCAGAGTTCTGTGCTGTGTACTAAACTGAATGGCTTAAGACAGCATCCCTTTGTAATCTCACAGTTGTGTAGATCAGAATTCTGAACAGTGCTCAGCTGGTTTCTCTTCCCAGCTTATGCGGTTGGCAGAATTCAGTCTCTTATCATTGTAGAGCTTGTAATAGCTTCCATCTAATTTAGGGCAGGCAGGAGAAGCAGTTCTGACAGTTCACCTTCTTTTAAAATATTTACTTGATTAGGTCAGGCCCTCCCAGAATAATCTGATTTTGATTAATTCAGAGTCAGCTGATTAGTGACCAAATCATGGGAGTGATAGTTCATTATCTTCACAGGTCTGCCCACAGTAGGCAGGGCTGAGGGAGTATACAGAAAGTTACCGTACTTATTGGGGGTCTTGGAATTCTACTCACCATATCCTGGGCTTTTTAAACTTTTTTTTTTGTGTGGAAGAAACTGCATGAACATCTGTTGACAACCGCCTGGTTGTGAAGCACAGTGCTATGAACTCCATTTTATGAATAAGAAAAACTTAGACCCACTGAGACCAACTCATTGGTGCAAAGACTCAGTGACTTCAGGAGCCAAATAAAAAACCTTGGAGGCAAAATCTTCATGTGAATGAGAAATTTGTTTTTAGTTGCTTTTTTTGTCCTACGTTTTTAAATGAGCTCTTTTTGTTTTTTAATAGTTCACAGTCAGATTGTCTCTATAAAACTTCTGAATATATTTCTCCAGTGAAACTGTGCCATACCCAGACTGCTCCACAGAACCTGACGTAACGCATGCTCTCAGGAAAATTGTCCTCAGGGTACTCCAGGTCCCCTTGGGTCCTCATCCCTGAGCCCCATGGAGGCCGTCGAAGCTCCTGGCACTGGACCACTGCCGGGGTTACCTTGTGTGGGACAGCTCTTCGCAGATGGATGTACCCAAGGGCCAGGCCACTTGCTGCCCCTCAGCAGTAGGAAAATCTTCCAGCATTGCGAAATTGGGATGTGGTGTATGAATTAGGTCATTATTATACTCTGTATACAGGGTATAATAATTACTGGAGCTGAACTGATCTTTTATGTGTAATAGAATCTGTTATCTAGTAATATCAGGTGTTGAAGTGGTGCCATTCAATTTGCACAGTAGGTTATGTGGGAAGCTATTTGACAGCCATTTTTTATCTTTTAGTTAGCTTTCTTTCACTTCATTCTTTTAAATTTGTATAAAAAGATGCCTGATAAATAAGGCAGTTACCCAACTAATAAATACCGACACGTTAGGTGGAATAGTTTCAAAATAACGCAGCTGGAGCCTCTTTTTCTCTCTTTCCCATCTTGAGTTCCCTCACGTTCTTCCTGTTGTTAAAATGTGCTTGAGAAAAGAGGGAGAAACATGAGCGATTCCCAGGGAATCCCCACAGGAAGGAGGAAGCATGCTGAGGCTGAAATTATTGACGAGAACTGAGGAGATGCTCATGCCCGGAATACAGGAGTAACTGTCTGTGCAAGGTCAGATCGAAAGTGACGGAGACCGGAAGCAATGAGCCTAAGGGATATCTGGTTTTATTTTCTCTTTAACTCTTTTTGTTGTTTTGGCTTCAGTTTTATACCTCAGTGTCATGCTCAGTGACTTACATGCCATTACTGAACCATATAGATCTGAGGAACCACATATTGATGTTGGCCTAAATTTAAACTTTTTTTTTTTTTAAATCCTAAATTTTACTTTTCTTTCATTCACTGCCTTGGGTAAAATAAATAAATAAATGAATTCTGTTCCCTTTTGATCTTCATTTCAGGTTATTCAAAATGTATGGCTGACAGCCTTCAAAGGAATGATGCAGGCACTGGATGTTTTATTCAATGTATTGCTCTCTGCCCTTTGGTGCAGCTCTTCAAATTGCCATGGAAGTGCCTGAAAGGTTGTCATGGATATTGCCAACAGTAAATGACAAGTGGTAATATATATGGTCAATGTTCTAGATGCACTGGAAATTACTGTTGCAGCCTCTATTTCATGGAAGTTTGTTTCTTCCCCACGTAATGCTCAAAGTTTAGTCTAAGTTCTTTAGTCAGATAGGTATGGGTCTTACCTCACATGTAATGTGTGAAGTAAAATATAATTTAGAAAGCAATTAAGAACAGAAAACACATTAAAGCACATAGTAACTTTTTTTTAAAGGATTGGGGAAGCTGGGATGGCTCAGCAGGTTAAGTGCTCACTTTGCAGCCCCAGAGACCAAGGATCAAATTTTGGCCTCAGCCCATGCAGACCCATATGCTGAACTGGGGTGTGCCCCCAGTTCAGTTCTTGCCGGGGCCTATGTGGGAGGCTCCCAGCCCAGTTCCTGCCCTGCGCAGCCCTGTGCCCGCCTGTGGAGTGAAACTATATGGGAAAACCAATACTGTCAACTATGGAGACTGCTCTGAGCCCTCCCCCTTCTCTGTGTCTCTCTCTGTCTCTCTGTCAAAAAAAAAAACAAAAAGAAAAGAAAAAAGATTAATTTTATTGTTTGAGAGAAAGTAAGAGGAAGAGACAGAGAGAAGGAAGAGGGCCCAGAACAGTCTCCATAATTTCACATCATTAGGTTTTTGACATAGTTGCATTTCACACACGAGGAGGTGGGGCTGCACAGGGTGGAGCTGAACTGGGGCCTCCCTCACAGGAGGCGAGAACCTTCACTGCCATTGTGGGGTTACTAGGTGCACACCCCAGCTCAGCATGTGGGTTTGCACTGGCTGCAGCCGGAATTCAAACCCTGCACCTCACGGCTGCCAGGCAAGCTCTCAACCTGTTGAACTATCCCAGCATCCCCACACAGTAACTTTTTAAACAGATGATTTTTCATTATTCTGTGCCTTTGGGACACATGGCATTACCTTTTTGTGCCCTCCTTCTTTAGGATGTCCACTCCTTTTTCATTGTCTACACTGAAATCTTTCGAAGACCATTACCTTAGTGCCTCCTAATGAAATGGAAATACAATGAATGATTACAGCTTGATTATAGGTCCCATATTTATGAGGTTCCTGGTAACTTGCTGCATACATTTAAGTCTGTGAGTAAATTCTCTTAGGAACGGTCAGTGCGAAAGTATATTATTTTTCTTTCCTATTTTTTACGATGTATTATTTCTTTTCACCTCTGAATTCTTTATTGTTTTTTCTGCCCTAGAAGAAGAAGGGCCCTGAAAAATGGATATATTTTTTTTTCTTACTGACTTTTATGGTCCCTGTGGGGTTTGGACCAGACCTGAGTTTCTACCTGATCCTGACCTGTCACAGGAACATTGAAATAAAGGAACACAGCTTTTCCTGTTAATTCCTATACTGTATACATCTCCACACAAAGAAAAATGTACGAACATTTTGCTCTTCTGCCTTTTCTCATAAAGCACATCATGTTTCAAGTCTGTACTTTTATGGAAACCACAGGGGAACAGGTTTACACTATTGTCTGATTACTTAAGGATGTCGAGTGTTTTAAGCTTTCGACTTTGCCATCTAGCTATTGGTAGCTAGCCTCCCACTCATGTACTACTCAACACCACTTTCCCCTGCAGTCCTTCTTTCTAGAAGAACTAGTATAATGAAATTTCCAAAGGACAGTCTCTTCCCTGCCATTATCCTTGCCCAGCCTCCAAAACATGTTCTGTGGCCAGAGACAGAATAACCTTGAAGCTTGCTGTACGTGTTACCAAAGCCTGGTTGGGCCCCACAGGAAAAGAAAGTAAATTTTAATTTGGATTTGAGATCATGGGTACATTTCATGTCTTAATGTTGGGTCTCAAGAATTTCACTCTTAGAGGCAATAGCCTGGGTTATGAGGAGGCAGACTGAAATTGGTAAAGATACATTAACATTTATTTATTATCATTACCTTGTGCAGTCACGGAACTTTAAACAAATTTTCTCATCTCTTCAAGAGATGAAGAAAAATAGAATATCTAGTTGACAGACTTCTCATACAGAGTGAAGTGACTGTCCCTCTTTGTCACAGGGCAAATGTCACAGGTCCCATATTCTTCTGAATACCACCCTTGTAAGGAAGGGGCTGGAATGATGAAGGAGATGGTGGCTGATAGGACTCAAACATGCTCAAAAAGTGAGCTCCCAAGTTGGCTGAGCAGACAGAAAGAAAAGGCAGAATTGACAATCCATGTCATATTCTGAATTGGGGTATTTATTGTGGAGTCAAAGCCCGAGTTTTGTTAGAATGTGGCATTGATAAGAGATACTCGTACACTGTAATTCCAAGCTTTAGGTTAACCGGGAAGGGATTAGACATTACTGATATACACATATGAACTGTCTAATGTCACCAGAAGATTCCTCTCGAGGAGATCTCTACTCTTTGACATGATGACAGAATTATCAAAATTTGTGGTTTTACACTTCTGCTTTCCCACCTCCTGACAGCCGAAGTTTTTGTGTTGCCTCTGCCTATCCCCACCCCTGGTCCAGGACAGAGCAGAGCATTTCAGCCTATTTCTCTTCAAGGTAGCCCTTAGCTCTCCTCCAAAGAAGTGACCCGAGTATTATTGCTAATATCACTGGTTTGAAGGGGGTTAAGTAAATCATGGCATGTTGGGCTTCTCAAGATAGCTCAGAGTAATTCTGATTTCTCTAATCCAGAATGGTAACTAAGCCCTCTAGAAATACTCTCTCATTGACTTTAATGCCTTCACCCTATAGCCTATGACTATACTTTGAGTAATCCTTGTTAATTATTAACTCTTGCTTTGCTAAGTATTTATGGGATGCCTCCTCTGTGTGAGCACTGTGCTAATTAAGCATTTAGTATAAAATGGTGAAGAGAAAAGACATGGCCCCTGCCCTGTTGGGGTTTGTATTAATATATATTATTTAAAATGTATTCTGGTTGTGATAGATACTCTGAAGGAAAAGGGCAGAATGTTCTAAATGAGTATAATTGTGGGTCTAATTTAGATTGAGAGGTCAAGGGATACTTCTTTGCACAATTGATATTTAAATTGAGGTGAATATTTTAATTTACTAAAGTAGAAGAAAGGTATTTAAAAAAATAAAATAAAATTTGAGCAGTTCTGTTTCATCATTGGGTTCCTCAAGCAGTTGAAATCATAGGTCCTTTATATATACTTAAATTTTACAGAACTAACCAAGCCATAAGGCATAACCTCGCCTCAAAAATGAAACAAGTAGAATAATTCAAAAATGTATAAAGTGTTTATAAATAATAATCCATATCAAGGGGAAGAATATTGAGGGCAAACAATAAATATTGGGGTAAAATAGTTGAATATAGAAGTAATGGAGGTTAGACACAAATGTACTATTAGAGAATGAGGGTAATTATTTATTTTGGAAAGAGGACAGGTCTGAGTTCCCATCAAAAACTTTGAGTAACTACTATATGACAGAGACTGTTCTAGGAAGTGACTAAGATGTCATGACAACCCTCCACAAGTATACCTTTTAGTTCAGAAACAAATGATGTCTTTCCACAATCCTGAAACCAGCAGTGTACTGTTCTGAGCATCACTTGCTCTTTCAGAGAGAGTAGGTGTTTTAACACAATGTTATCAGTATTTGGTCAAGTAAATAAAAATAAAGTTAATTAGGATTTGGATGGATCGATATAGAATGCTATGTGGTAGAAAGGTAGACTGTATCTTCCCACTCCACCTTCTAATACTTAAGGAACACTCATCAAATCGATCCTTTATCAGGCTATAGAAAGCAATCTCAATAAATTATCCAAAGCATAGTATTACAGCTTCTCTTCTCTTCCCAGCAGGGTGACCTTGGACAAGTTAATGACTACCTCTCTACCTCCCTTTCCTCAGTTGTCAAATAGGGATAAGAATGCTAATAGGTGGAAGTACATGAAATTGACACATAAGTATTAAACGTTTTCTTACAATACTAGAAATTAATAATGTTAATGTTAGTCTACCATGACGAAGTAACTGCTTGAACCAAAGCTGACCCAATAATGTTAATGTTTTTTTAAAGTTTTGGAAACAACATTCTCCTAAATAAAATTAGTCTAAAGGGACAACATAAAAATATAATGAAAAACTCTTGAGAAGATAATGATCATGGTCAACCCAAATATTACAAATTTTAAAGTGTATTCATGTTCTGCTCAGGAGGAAATCAGTAGTTTGAAATGTGTTTTTCAGCATATTTCTGTAGAATATAGTTGTGTGTTCAAGTGACCCATCTCCATGTATACTTTAGTGATCACTGGGTATTCTTGCTAAGTTCATTGATCTTTAGGTTTTTATAAGATGCTTATTTCAGTCATTTCTAGTCTTCCCGAAAAGGTGCTATATTTGCCTTGAAAGATTGTAGTTTTATTTAGCTATTTCTGGAAGGGGTGAGAATTAGAGAAGGATGTTCAGGTTATGAAAAAGGGTGATGTTTGTGTTTTGCTCTGTGTTCTCTTTTTGCTTTTTTTCCTTTGGATTCAAAATGTCAAAAAGATCCAGCTTCTTTGCACTTGAGTGGCAGCTCTTACAAGGTAGAAAACATAGTTGCCTGTGAAGTTGATGAGACAGGACACCCTCTTCTAAAAACCTTTAACAATACAGAGACAACATGTGAAAAGATCACATTAACAACAACATATAAATCTCTGCATTGCTTGGCTAATCAAAATAAACAGGAATAGGGCCTCAATTTTTCTTTTGCTCACAAAAAATGTGAAGTCCAAGCAGATGTGATGACCACAAAGCCAACATCAGTCTTTAATTTTACCTCTTTTTTTTGTTTGGTAGAACTTAGAATATCAGGATAAAAATTAGTATCAAGACTGTTGTTAAAGGTGAATAAGTTGGGTCACCTTGTACTTCCCCCCTTTCCGTCCTCCTTTTCTCGCTTTCTTCTCCCAGAATATAGCGTTAACATCTCTTCCATAAAACTCTATTTTTAAGCCAAGAAAACATTTTATAATAAAATTAGGAAATACTAATTTTTTTTATTATTGCCATTATTTTTGTACATAGTAGGTATTCCATAAATGTTGAAGGAATGATACTTACCAAGCATGCAATTTAAGAAAGGACATTTGTTACTTATTGCTCTGTTAGTCTCCATGGCGTGCATTGTAACCAGTCTTATAAATCTGGTTTTTTGTTGCCATGACTTTCAAACAGCAGAGTAAACACATACGGGTCATCTGTTATGGGTCATCCTAACACTTCATAACTGAAGGGTATGTTTGCCTTGCAATTGGGTAAGATATGCTGGGAGAAGCAGTTTCAGGACCTGAGCTTTTAAAAACAACATGTAGACCGTCAGTGATGATGCAAACATTGATGCCTCATCACATTTTTACAAATTTTCAAGACCTAGTGTTTATAAATGCCCATGAAAACATTTCCCAAAAAAAGCTTAACTACTGTATATTGCCTTTTATGTTTAAAATTCATGATGATTATATGAATTCTTTTTTTAACTGTTATAAATTAGCCGTTCTCCCCTCCTATTTAAAAGATAAGATTTTTCTTTCATTTGTAAATACTCTCATTTAGCTCTCTAAAATTCTGACTCACTTGACCATTCATGGTGTTAGACTAAAGATACAAAGCCTCTTCTGTGTTGTATTTTAAAGACCATATGCTCTGGATCAATGAAGAAGTCTTTTCCTTCTCTAATGTCAGAAATGTGGTCTGATTTCTCTCCTTTTTCTCTATGAAGATGAAAAGGGACAACTCTCACCCCTAATCCACACCACAGATGTCTCTTAAATTAAGGGTTTGCTGTGCAGGACACTAGTAGTACATGGAGGGCAAAGGTGTCACAGACGCCCTTGTGCATTCAGTGATCAACCAGAATCCTGGAAGTGGAGAGATTTTGCATCTATTAATAAAATTTCTCATGGAACTTTAACTGTTAAAAAAAATCTTAGTTGTATAATTTCCATCTTGAAAACTCAAGAATATATTTAAAAATCAGACATCATCAGGATAGCCTATTAAAGAGGGCCTTTTTTTTTTTTTAAAGATTTATTTTTATTGTTTTTGACAGAGGGAGAGATAGAGAGAGAAGGGGGAGGGCCCAGAGCAGTCTCCATAGTTGACAACATTAGTTTTCCATATAGTTTCACTCCACAGGCAGGTGCGGGGCTGCACAGGGCAGGAACTGGGCCAGGAGCCTCCCAGATAGGCCCCAGCAAGAACCGAACTGGGGGCACACCCCAGTTCAGCATGTGGGTCCGCATGGGCCAGGCCCAGGATTCGATCCTTGGTCTCCGGGGCTGCAAAGCGAGTGCTTAACCCGCTGAGCCATCCCAGCTTCCCCAAAGAGGGCCTTTTTCTAATGAGGAAACCTGCTACTATGGGTAGAGTTCTTGAAGGAAAATGGTGTGACTGATAATGGATCAGACCATGTATAATTAAGCAGTTAACAGAAATCAAAAATAATAAGGATGGTGCTATACTCCACCTATGCCTGACAATCTGTTGGAATAGGAGATAACCATGGTGTTGCTGAGTGTGGAAATCAAACAACTCTTATATTTGTTATCACCTCTAGAGATTGCTTTACAATTTGTGAAACTTTTTGACCAGTCCTGTAAGAATTATTTTTTTATATTTTTTAAAGATTAAAAAGAAAAGATTTGTTTTGTTTGAGAGGTGAGAGAGAGAGACAGAGAGAAGGAGGCAGGGCCCAGAGCAGTCTCCATAGTTGCACATCATCACTTGTGACAGTTTCATTCCATGCAGGTGGATGTGGGGCTGTGCCTGGGTAGGAATGGAACTGGGGGCCTCCAGCATGGGAGGTAAGAACCTGCTCTGCAGGGCTCAGTGGTTGCCAGTTGAGTCATAGTTCAGCATATGGGTTTGCATGAGCTGGGGCCAGGGTTTGATCCCCGGACCTTGCAAGGTGAGCACTCAACCTGTTGAGCTATCCCAGCATCCCCTGTGTCATTTCATTTAATATTTTTGTCTATTGGCCATTTTTGACATTCAGAATTTTTCTGTAAGTACTTACAGCTTACCTTATATGTATCTGACTTTATGGAATATATTTTCCAAAATTCCACTGAAAATCAATTTTTTATTTGAATTAATATGTTTAATATATTACCTAGAAAAATACTCCTAGAATAATTTTTTTTCAAATAACTCATTGTCTATACTTTATGATCTGGAAAAATATAGTGTAGTGTAATAAATAGAATGAAGTATTGGGTTCAGAAAAATCTGTTTTAAAATTCTGGCTCAATCACTAACTGAGCAACTTACTAACTTGGGCAAATAATAATTATTTTGGTCCCAGAGAGCTCTGTAAAATGTACCCATTTATTTTAGTATTCTATATTTTCTTTATGTTTGACTTCCTGTTTTCCCATGGAATTTTTCTTTATTCCACTCTCTGTTTTCTCTTTTTCTGGTTTAATTTACTTTTACTTTTTTACTTTGCTTCATTTGTTAATTTAACAAATAATAATTGAGTGCCATATGCATGTATTTTTATGTATTGCCTCAAATCCTGCCTAAGTGATGATGCAGAGTATAAATAACGTTTTTAAAGTAAGGTGTTGGAGAAGTTTGTGACCAAGTTGTAAAATTTCTAAAAAACATTCTTTGCCTTTATGAAAAGCTGCAGCTTGAAATGTTGAGGAATCTCCACATTCACAGGCTTCAGGAATTGTCACAAACTGAGCACATCTGTGTACCGTATTTTCCGGCGTATAAGACGACCGGGCGTATAAGACGACCCCCTAATTTTACAGTTAAAACATAGGTTTAGGCCTATATTCGCTGTATGAGACTACAGCCTCGGAAGTGGGGGGTAGTCTTATACAGCGAATATAGGCCTAAACCTATGTTTTAACTGTAAAATTAGGGGGTCGTCTTATACGCCCGGTCGTCTTATATGCCGGAAAATATGGTAACTAACACTTAGATCAAGAAACATTATCTGTACCACATCTTCTTTATCCAGTCGTCTATCGAAGGGCCTTTTGGTTGTTTCCATGTTCTGGCCACTGTGAACAGTGCTGCGATGAACATGCGGGTACAAACATCTTTAAAGATCAAGGTGGTACCTCAGATGTCCTCTTCATACTTTCTGTCACTACCACCCAGATGCTGTCTCCTCCCACCCCCATAACTACTATCCTGACTTGTAGTAGTATAGATTGGTTTGGCCTGATTTCGAACTTCATGTAAGTGGAGTCAAATAAAATATACATATCATAAAATTCACCATTGTAACCATTTTTAAATGTATAGTTCTGTGGCATGATGTGCTTTCATATTGTTGTGCAACCATCACCATTGTACATCTGCAGAACTTTTACATCTTTCCAATCTGAGAATCCATATCCATTAGATACCAACTTCCTGTGCACCCTATCCTCCAACCGCTGGCAACCACCATTTTTCTTCCTGTCTCTATGAATATGACTATTCTGTAATAGGTTCCCTATTTAAGAGCAGTCATACAATATTGGCCCTTTTGTGGCTGTCTTATTTTACTTAGCATAATATCGTCAAAGTTTATCTGTTATAGTGCATGTCAACATTACCTCCCATTTTAAGACTGATTAACATTTCATTTTTGTATTATATATATTTTGTTTGTTCATCTATCAGTGACACCTGGGCTGCTTTCACCTTTTGGCTATTGTGAGTAATGCTGATATGAACATGATGGTACAAGTGTCTATTCAAGTCTCAGCTTTCACAAGTTGTATATATGCTTCCCACCCACACCCCACCCCGAAGTGGAATTGCTGAATCATGTGGTAATCAGTTAATTTTTTGATGAATTATCATGCTGTCTTCCACATTGGTGGCACCATTTCATGTTCCCACAGGACAGTTACACTTTCCTTTCCTCAACATTATGTATGTAAGATTTATCCACATTGCTGTATAGTTAGTTGTAGGTCATTTATTCTCATTACTGTGTAGCATCCCATTATGTAAATGTGCTCCTGTATTTTAGCCAGTCTACTCTTTTATTTTTATTTATTTTTATTTTTTGTTAAATTTAATGGGGTGACATTGGTTGGTAACAATTAGATAGTTTCCCGATGTACAACTCCACATCACATCACCCATGCATCGCATTATGTGCCCAGCTCCCAGAATCAGGTCCCCCTCCACCACCATA
>PVKE010040479.1:0-14583 GCA_004027555.1 Craseonycteris thonglongyai
TATGTCCTACCACTGTATTATCCATCAGGAAGCTTTGTGTTGTAAAATACTGCCCTTTGAACATGTTATGAAAATAGTCACAAAGATAATCAACTCTATTCGAGCAGCTCCATTGCAACACTGACTTTTCAAGGCCCTGTTAGAAGATACTGAAGATAAAGAACACGATCTCATCCTGCATACTGAAGTACGTTGGCTCGGTAAAGTTCTTACAAGATTTGTGAACTTAATTGAAGAAATAAAAACATTTATACATGATAAAAATGAAAATTATGATGAACTAACAGACTCTTGATGGCTAGTGGATTTGGGTTTTCTTGCTGACACCATGGAAAAATTAGATTCTTTCAATTTGGAGTTGCAGGGAAAAGACAAAAATATAGCTGAAATGATAAGCTCTGTAAACGCATTTAAAGCAAAATTGACTTTGTTGATATCACATCTGCATATTAAGTCTTTCGTGCACTTCCCATATATGAGGAAAATGCTAGGTAACAATGAATTAAATGTGTCATTATTTATTGAGACCCTGCAAGTGCTTCAAAAACAGTTTGAAGAGAGATTTCTGCAGTTTACAAATATCAAGCCAATTGTCTCCTTCTGTATCAATCCTTTTACTTGCCCAATAAATGGAATAGAACTAGCCACATGTATTGCAGACCTTGTTCAGGGGAAAGCAGAAGAACTAGAGTTAGAAATTTTGAACCTTAAGAACGATACTTTGCTAAAATCCTTAATATCAGAGGACTTATGGAACATAGTTGACAAAGAAAGGTTCCCATTTTTTTAAAAAGCGGCATATAAACAAATCGTTTTTCGGGTCAACGTATTTATGCGAATCTTTGTTTTCAAACATGAATTTAATAAAATCACGATATAGATCTCGACTTACCGATGAGCATCTTAATAATTGTTTGCTAACAGGGTTGTCATCATACCCTCCTAATTACGAGGCACTGGCCAATGAAATGCAATGCCAAAGATCACACTGACAGATTGTTTTTTTTTTGTTTTCTTTTATGTTTTTTTAAATGATTTTATTATGCGTGTGTTTTTTACTTTGTATTACGTTTTGTATATATGTTTCTTTGTGTGTATATAGTTTGTACAATAAATTCATTATTTTAAAATTATTTTTGTTTATTATTTTTTATTCTTGTTCAATAATAAATATCCTTAGAAACAGCTGGTGCCCGCTGCCCTACTGATATTTTAGAATGCGCCCTAGGGTATAAAAAGGTTGGGAACCCCTATTCTAATGTATCCTACTTTGGATTTGTTGAGCTTTTAACTTTGTAGCTTATTGATTTTCATTAGTTTTCTTTTTTCTTTTTAAGTTCTCATCATCTCTTTAAATATTGCTTCTGGGGGAAGCCGGGATGGGTTAATGGGTTAAGTGTTCGCCTTGCAACTCCAGGGTCTGAGGATCAAGTCCTGGCCTGGCCCGTGAGGACCCATATGCTGAATTGGGGTGTGCTTCCTATGTGGGAGACCACCAGTTTGGTTCTCGCCAGGACGAACTTCCCATGTGGGAGGCCACAGGGCGGGACCTGTGTGGAATGAAACTATGAAGAAAAACTAATGATGTGCAACTATGGAGACAGCTCTGGGCCCACCCCCCTTCTGCCTCAGAAACAATAAAATCTTTAAAAGTAATTAGTGACCATATCATTCACCTTTAAAAAAGTTCATCAGGCAAAGCCAGAATGACTCAGCAGGTTAACCGCTAGCTTTGCAGCCCTAGGGTCCGAGGATTGAGTTCTGACCCCAGCCCGTGCGGACCTATATGCTGAACTGGAGTGTTGCCCCAGTTTGATTCTTGCTGCAAGCTTCCCATGTGGGAGGCCCTTGGTTTGGCTCCCGCCCAGGGCGTGCCTCTCATGCAGGAAGCCCCTGGCCCAGTTCCCTCCCCGCGTGGCCATGTACCCACATGTGAAATGAAACCATGTCAAAAACTAATGACATACAACTATGGAGACTGCTCTGGACCTTCCCCCTTCTCTCTGTCTCTGTCAAAAACAATAAAATAAATCTTAAAACAAAATACTTTCACATATCACCCGTGAGAACTTAAAACCCTTAACATCACTCTGGAAAACTGTCCAGTGTTAGCTGATAGAGTTGAAGATAATACATCCCCATGACCCAGCAATTCTTCTAAGTCTGTCAAAAATAGTAAGATAAATTCATAGCAGTACATTCACATAATGAAATAGTATACAAGGAAAAAGAACGAACACTTAGACGAGGAATAACAATTCCATTTATATACAGTTCAAAAATAGGTCAAGCTAACACTGTTTAAGATAATATATATAGTATAAAAGCTATACAGCAAGATAGGATGTGATTACCCACAAAGGTGACCTGGGGGTGGAGGGAGAATAAGGGGGGCTTTAATTAGGAATAGGTAAGGAGGGACCTGGAGTGATGGCAATATTCTTTTTTTAGTATCAATACAAATTTATTCAAAGCATAGTAATCCATCTTTACAGTTATTTTTAACTTTTCAATTACATTTGATATAAAACATACTAAAGGTGTACAATATACTGATAAGACACTTGTATATCTTACAAAGTAATCTGCCAATAAGTCTAGTGCCTACCTAGCACCACAGTTATTACAATATTGACTATGCTCCCTATGCTGTATTGTACATTGCTGTGACTATTTTGTAACTGTCAATTTGTACTCTTAGTACCTCACCTCTTTTACCCATCTCCCCCAACCCACCTCCCATCTGGCAACCATAAATTCGTCTTCTGTATCTATGAGTTTGTTTCGATCCGTTTCTTTTTATATTCAACATATAAGTAAAATCATTTGGTATGTCTTTGTCTGACTTATTTCACTTAGCATAATCCCCTCTAGGTCCACCCATGTTATCACAAATGGCAAGTTTTATTCTTTTTTATGGCTTAGTAATATTCCAGTGCATGAGGTCTGACATAAGTTCAAGAACTCATCCTAGAAAAAGTGCTACATACCTCATTGCTGAGTATCACTACAGTCACTATCCAGATACTCGCCTTGGGAAGTTATACACTGACGCCAGTGCCTAGTCCACCCTTCAGAGCAATTTTAGAACTCTTTCTGGAGTGGCCATCAGAGCCATCCTGAATGTTATCCAAATGTCTTACTTTCAATATTTCTTTTATCTTTGGGTCAGAAAAAAAGTCTTCGGGGGCCAGATCAGGTGAGTAGGGAGCATGTCCCAATATAATTATTTTTTCAATTGTTAAATGTATTGGGGTGACAGATTGGTAAAAATTACATAGGTTCCAGGAGTACAATTCTACCTTACACTGTCTATGCATTGGATTATGTGCTCACCACCCAGAATCAGTTCTTTCCATCATCATGCCTCTTCCCCACTCCACCACCGCAGTTATTTGTTTACTGGCTAAAAACTTCCTTACAGACAGTGCTGTGTGAGCTGGTGTTGGGGAAAAGGCGTTTGTCTTTTTCATGCAGACTTTTCAGCACTTCCAAATAGTCAACTTGGCTGACTGTCCAGTTGGTACAAATTCATAATGCATAATCCCTCTGATATAAAAAAAAAAAGAAAAAAAAAAGGTTAGCAACATTGTTTTGACTCTCAATTTGGACTAGCAGAACATTTTTAGTCATAAAGAATTGGCTGACTTCCATTGTGCACTTTGACACTTTGTTTCAAGGTCGTATTGACACACACGATTCATCACCAGTATAACATGGCCCAAAACATCATCTTGCCTCTCCAAAAGACCTTGGCAAACTCAAGCTCCAGCATTCTCCCAAGGGCACACAAAAACAACAATAATGAATGCCATTCAGCAAGACACCACCACACATCGTCACAAACCCAGCACTGACATACCAAGGTTATGAAAACTTACCCAGTTGTTTGTAACTGGGTAAACACTTGGTGGCAAGCTTGTGAAATTAAGCTTGTGAAATTAATTGTCAGACCTCTTGTGTTTTCTTCTATGCAATTTCAGGTCTTAGGTTTATGTCTTTGATCTATTTTGAGTTGATTTTGGTATGTGGTGACAAATCGTAGTCTAGATTCATTCTTTTGCACATGGCTTTGCAAGTTTCCCAGCACCATTTATTGAAGAGGCTTTCTTTTCTCCATGGTATGTTTTTGGCTCCTTTGTCAAAAATTATTGGCCCAGATATATGTATGTGGGTTTATTTCTGGGTTTTCAATTCTATTCTATTGATCTGTATCTTGTTTGCCAATACTATGTTGTTTTGATTTTTGTTGCTTTGTAGTATACAAGGGGGACCCAAAAAGAAAAACAAAATTTATAAAAAACTGTATTCTTACATGTTTAAACTTCAGTCACCTTCAAAGTACTCTGATACAATACACCTATTGAGACACTTCTTCCACTGCTCAAAACAGTTTTTAAACTCATCAATTTTGATGCCTTTTAATTTTTTGTTTCACCTCTTCCAAATAGGCAAAACATTTCCCTTTGAAAACTTCTTTTTTTTATCCAGGAAAAAAAAAAAAGTTGTTTCAGGTGAGGTTGGGTGAATACGGAGGGTGGGACATGGGGGTCATGCCATTTTTGGTCAAAAACTGCAAGACACTCAGAACGGTGTGGGTAGGTGCATTGTCATGCTGCATGTTCATGTAAATCATCCATCATGAAACAGGCCAAGTGCACTGAAAATCTCAAAAAAAAATTTTTCACTGAAGCTGATTGCAACCTTTCACAACCATGCCAACTGATAAACTGATGCAGATGGGTTCCTAGCTCACATAGCAGGGGAAGCCTGTATGACAAGGGGCCTGCCCTCCAGAAGATAATTGTAGGGTTTTAAAATATTTTTTTATTACTTCCCTGTGCCTTGTAAATTGAAGTAAGGGAGTATAGTAATTCCAGCCTTGTTCTTTTTTCAAAGGATTGCTTTGGCTATTTGGGGTCTGCTGTGATTACATACAAATTTAATTTATTTTTTGTTCTATTGCTTGAAAAAATGATGGGATTTTGATGGGAATTGAATTAAGTCTGTATATTGCTTTGGGTAATATGGCCATTTTAACTATGTTGATTCTTCCAATCCATGAGCATGGAATATTTTTCCATTTCTTTGTGTTTTGAGTTTCTTTTAGTAGTGTCTTACAGATTTCGGGGTATAGGTCTTTCACATGCTTTGTTAAATTTATTCCTAGGTATTCTTTCTGTTGCAACTGCAACAGATATATATATTTTTTTCATTTCTTCTTCTGAAGTTTCATTACTAGTATATAGGAGTGCAATGGATTTTTCTACATTGATACCCTGCAACTTTACTGTGTTTGTTTATTGTTTCTAATAATTTTTTGATGGAATCTTTAGGGTTTTCCATATAAAGGATCATGTCATCCACAGAAAGTGACAGTTTAACTTCTTCATTCCTAATTTGGATGCCCAAAAGATTCACTTTATATCTAAAGACAAATGTTCAAAGTGAATGGATATGAAAAATATTTCATGTAATAATAACCAAATGGTTATACTAATAGTTATACTAATATCAGACAAAATAAACTTTAAGTCTAAAACTTAAAAGACACAAGTACACTGGTAAAACAATCAATTTGTTAGGTAGATATACTTACTATAAACATACATAAATCAAACATCAGAGGTCCAAAATACATGAAGCAAACATATAACATAATTAAGGGAGAAATACTTTAATAATAATAGGAGATGCCAATACCCCCACTAATAATGGATAAAGAAATTTAACAGGATCAGTAAAGAAAAAGAAGACTTAAACACTATAGGCCAACTGGACTTATTATATTTATACAGACCACTCTACCCAACACCAGTAGAATACATATTTTCTCAAGTCTGCATGGAACATTCTTCCAGACAGACCAAACAAGTCAATGAATTTTAAGGCTGAAATCATACAAAATACCTCTTCAAATCAAGGCAATGAAACTAGTATCAACAGCAGAAATAAAGGGGGTAAATCCACACATATATGGAAAGTTCATACAATTTTCATCAATGGGTCAAAGAAAAAATCATAACTATCTTGATATATGTGAAAATAAAACATACCAAAATATATGAGATGCTGAGAAAACAGTGCTAGAGGAAATATATAGCCATAAACACATTTGTAAAGATCTCAAATCAACAACCTAATTTTGAACCTTAACAAAGTAAAACAAAAAACACAGAAAACCTAAACCCATAGCTAGCAAACTGAAGGCTATAAAAGATTAGAGATAAATAAAATACAGAAAAGATAAAATCAATGAAACCATATGCGTTCTCAGAAAAAAAGATCAACAAAATTGACAATCCATTATCTAGAGTAAGAAAAATCAGAAATGAAACTGGGGACATTACTACCAATTTTGTAGAAATGAAAAATGGTAAGAGTACTATGAACAACTGTATTGCAACAAATTGGATAACCTATATGAAAATGATATTCCTAGAAACAATTTACCGAGACTAGATCATAAACAGAAAATATGAAGACCTATAACTAGGAGGAGAATGGATCAGTAATGAAAAACCTTCCACCAAAGTTAACCCCAGGACCAGATCACTTACTTCACTGATGAATTTCACCACACATTTAAAAAAAAATTAATATCAATCCTCAAAAGTCCCAAGACACTGAAGAGGAAACACTCCTAACTCTGTGAGGCCAGCATTACTCTGATACTTAGGTCAGAGAAAAACACTACAACAGGAAAACTCCAGAACAATATCCCTTATGAATATTGATGCAAAACTTCTCAATACAACAATAGCAAAGCAAATTGAATAGCATATTAAAAAGACTATACACTAGGACCAAATAGGGTTTATTTTTTAAACGTAGGATGGTTTGGCATACAAAATCAATGTAATATAACACATTAACAAAGGGAAAAACACATGATCATCTAAATCAGGTGTTCAACCTTTGGCTTCCCTGGGCCACACTGGAAGAATAATTGTCTTGAGCGACACATAAAGTATACGAACAATAGCTGATGAGCAGAAAATAAAAAAAGGGGGTGGGGGGGGAGCTGGGATAGCTCAACAGGTTGAGTGGATTGCCTTGTAATTGTGAGATCTAGAGATTGAATCCCAGCCTCAGCCCTTGCAAATCCACATGCTGAACCGTGGAGCAACTAGTAACTGCCAGGATGGCAGCAAAGGTTCTCACCTCTCAGAGGAAGCTCCCAGTTTGGTTCCTGCCCCACTTGGCCCCACACCCACCTGTGTGGAATGAAACCATGTCACAACTAATGTACTACTATGGAGACTGCTGTGGGCTCTCCCCCTTCTCTCTCTCTTTCTCTCACCTCTCAAACAATAAAAATAAATCCTTTAAGAAAAAAAAGTCACAAAAACATCTCACATTTCATAGGAGGGGGCGTGCCTCCCATGCAGGAGGACCCCAGCCCAGCTTCCTGTGTGGAATGAAATCATATCGAAAACTGACGACGTACAACTGTGGAGACCGCTCTGGGCCCTCTCCCTTCTCTCTGTCTCTGTCTGTCTCTGTCTCTCTGTCTCTTAAAAAATGAATATTTTAGGAAAATTTAGGAATTTGTGTTGGGCCTCATTCAAAGATGTTGTGAGGGCTGCAGGTTGGTTAAGCTTTATCTAAAGAGATGTAGAAAAAGCATTTGACAAAATTCAACACCATTTCATGATAAAAACACTCAACTAGGAATTGAAAGAAACTACCTCAATGAAAGGGCCCCATTAAATGCCACAGTTAGGGAGAGTTGGGATGGCTCAGTGAGTTGGGTGCTCGCTTTGCAGCCCAGGGGACTGAGGATTGAATCCTGGCCTTGGCCCGTGCGGACCCATATGCTGAACTGGGGTGTGCTTCCCATGCGGGAGGCCAGTTCAGTTCTCACCCACCGGGTTCTGCCCCTGGCCTGAGGGAACATGCCTCCCACATGAGCAGGCCCCCAACCCAGTTTCTGCCCTGCACGGCTCCTGCCCACATGTGTAGGATGAAACCAAGTCGAGGACTGATGATGTACAACCATGGAGACTACTTTGGGCCCTCTCCCTTCTCTCTGTCTGTCTGTCTGTCTGTCTCTCTCTCTCTGTCAAAAGCAATAAAATAAATAAAAAAAATAAAAAAAAAGATTTCCACAGTTAACATACACAATGATGAAAGGATAAAAGATTTTTCCTCTAAGTTTAAGAATAAGACAGCATACCAGCTTTGCCTCTCATTCAAGTATGGGCAGTTCTAGCAAGAGCAATTAGGTAAGGGAAAAAAAGATGACATCCTAACTGGCAAATACATAAGAAGTAAAATTATCTCTGTTCACAGATGATGTGGTCTTATATCTGGAAATACCTAAAGATTACACACAAAATTGTTAGAACTAAAAGATCTAGCAAAACTGCAGGGTACAAAATCAATACATAAAAATCAGTTTCTCTATACAAACAATGGACAATCCCAAAAGGAAATTGAAAAAACAATTCCATTTGTAATAATATCACAAAGAGTAAAATACTTAGAAATAAACTAAGTAGGTGAAAGACTTGTATGCTGAAAACTATAAAATATTCCTGAAATAGAAGATGATATAAGTAAATGGAGAGATCCTGTGTTAATGGATTAAAAACAACACTGTTAAGATGACAATAACACACAGTAATTATACTACAGACTCAGTGAAATGCCTATCCAATGATGTTTTTAGCAAAAACAGAGAATTCTAAAATACTATGGAATCTGAAAGGACCCCCTAGTAGCCGAAACTATCTTGGGGGGTGGGGGAGGTGAAAGTCTCACTTCCTGATTTCAAAACTTACCATAAAGCTACAGTAATCAAAACAGTGTGGTTCTTACATATAGATATATTTAGATCAATGGACTAGATATGAAAAGCCCAGGAATAAACCCATGCATAAATGGTCAAATGATTTTTGATAAGGATGCCAAGACCATTCTATGGGGAAAGGAGAGTTTTTCCAACAAATGGTCCTAGGAATTCCAAACAGTATAACTATATGCAAAATAAAAGTTGGACTCTTACCAAATGCAATATAGAAAAATTTAAATGGTTCAAAAATAAATATAAGAGCTAAAACTGTAAAACTTTTGGAAGAAATCATATCGGGAAAGCTCCATGAAATTAGATTTGGCAATGATTCCTGAGATATCAAAACAAAAGCACAAGCTACAAATGAAAAACAGAGAAACTGGACTTTATCTAAATTACTTCTGTACATCAGAGGATGTTATCAGTGATGAAAAGACAACCCACAGAATATGAAAAATATTTTCAAAACATAAAGGATTAATATCCAGAATATATAAAGAGCTCCTAAAACTCAACACATAAAACAACCCAATTAGAAAATAGCGAAGAACTTGGACAGTGTTCCAAAGAAGAAATATAAATGGCTAATAAACACTTGAGAAGACGTATAACAATAATCATCACGGAAATGCAAATCAAAACCACAACACAGTACTTTGCACCCAGTAGGATGGTTATTATAAGAACAATTCTCCCCTCCCCACAAAAAGCAGAAAATAATGAGTGTGGGGGAGGAAAGAAATTCAAACCCTTGTGCATTGCTGGTTGGATTGCAAAATGGTGTATCACTGTGGAAATAGGACAGCAGGTCCTCAAGAACTTACAGATGAAACTTTCATATGGCACTTCTACTTCTGGGTACATACCTCCAAAAAGCAGGGACTTGGGGATGCAGACACTCAAACTCCTTTGTTCATAGCAGCATTAGTCACAACAGCCAAAAGATGAAAACACCACAAATGTTCACCCATGGGTAACTAGATAAACAAGATACAATATATACAAGTACACAAACAATGGAATGTTACTCAGCCTTCAAAAGGAGGAAAGTTCTGATGAACTTTGAACACATGCTGAATGAAATTAGCCAGACACAAAAATAGTAGTATCATTCCACATATGAGGTACTTAAGAGTAATCAAATTCATAAAATCACAAAATTGAATGAATGGTGGTTAGTAACCGTGGAAGAGAGTGGGGTGGAATGGGAAGTTACTGTCAAATGGGTACAGAATTTGGACAGATCAAACTCAGAAAAAAAAAAAAGAGAGAGAGAGAGATTAAGAAAATGAACAAATAGAGCAACTCATAACTTGGACTGACCTATAAACAAAATGTTAGCTCCAATGAGCAAACTATGATATAATTCCATTTGCACAAAGTCCAAACTAGGCAAAACCAAGCCATGTTCTTTAGAAAAACACAGAGAGCAAGTATGGAGAGAGGAAAGAAACCAAAAGTCAAGAGGCTGAGTACTGCAGGAGTCAGGACGCCAGTGGTGGCAGCTCTGGGATGAAGGAGGCGACACCATTGCTCAGGTGCACAAATGTGGCTCTATGAAAAACAGGTTTCTTAAGTAGTGGGTACATGGGTGCTTACAATTATTCTTGGAACTGTAATGCTTTATATAAATCTGTGTATGATGTTTAACATGTTTTTTTTTTTAAGCAATGGACATCCCCACCCCCTATAAAAGTGAACCTTCTCCATGTTTTACTTGACAGATGGTTTATACTTTAAAGTAAGACTGGAAAATCTGAACACACCAGTGATTACTTTTCAGTCTTCTCATTGAGGATTGTTTTTTTCTAAAAATAACATCTATTCTGCTTTCCCACTCAGAAATAAAATAGTTCCAAACACTTTCTCTCCGATATTTTAAGATTGTAGACCTAAACAGGTCTATATTTTGATTTTGCATAGTAGTAATTTCTCACAAAATGAAACACTTACATATGAGTTAAATATTCTTATTGAACTTGTCAGAAAATATCCATAAATAATGTTTATCTGGTAGATTTTTCAATGTGTTTGAAACACTGTTTTGATATAAACATGATTTCTGTTCACATCAAATTAATAATATCTAACCAATAACATCTGAGCTCATTCAGAGCTAACAATTCCAAGAGAACTTCTGAATCCCTAATAATAAAACACAGACACAGATAGGTATAGTATTTAATCGAAATATATTTGTCTAATATCTACAAAGTGTGAACAACTGGTCTTAAGAAAGCAGACAAAGGCACAAAATTGTATTACTACAGAGAAGCATTCATGCTACTGGATTTTATAAATATTCTCAGAGTGGCACAGTAAAAAATAAATTAAGCATGGAGCAAAATTCAAATACATCATTTTTTCCCTCGCTACATATTCTAATCATGTCTTGACCTCATTTGTAAAGGCTGAGGACTGAAATTTAACTGAAACCATGGAACACTAATGCAGGCTTTGTAGATGTTTTAATCACAGTGGTTTTCTTGCAGCGTTTAGATCAAACAATAGAGGTGCACTAAAAAAAAAACCACAAAAGTATCCCACAGGAAATTCTTTTCTCTTCCCCCACATGAAATACAAGATTGAGGCTGTGGTTGTGCATGTTTGTATGACATGCGGGTATTTAACTTCTAAAGCCCTTTGTTTTGTCATAAAAGTTTGAAGTCTCCATGACTTATCTACTGTAAAAGAAGGAGCTTCTGAAAGATCTGTGGCTCGTGCTTTGAGCATGAGAAATTGTCAGAAGGACTTTGAGGCAAGCAGATGGGAGTAAGGTTTTCAGGCCACCCAGGAGCGCTCCCCCCTGGTGGACTCTGGCCAACACCTTGAGTAGCTTCCTGCCCACTCCCATCCAGGTGGAAATAGCCGTTTATTGTTCTTGAATGTGGACAAAAAAATAAAATGGTGACGTGTGGAGGGAGGTGGGGATCACGACAATAATTTTGAAATGACAGCCATTTGACATTTCCACCAGGAATGAGCCACCTTCTACCAAATGGACATCGTGGGGCCACGCCCACTCACCTTTGCTTTGACGGGAGCTGACCACATGAGAATACCTTTGTGAGTGCAAAACATTTTGGCAAAGTGAAAAATAGAAAACACCAAACCTCATTGATAAAAAGGAGCTCATAATTACCCACTTAAATCTTGGTGAGTGCATATTTACCTGTGTACTAATACCCAACAGACGCGTCTGAGGGCTGTCTGGAAAGCATCGAGCCATGTGACCGCTGTTCTTCTATTGACAATGGCTGGATTTTTTCTGGACAGCCCTTGTATAATGCATGTTGTGTGTGAGCACACATGTGTTAAGAGCTCACACACAGACCCATGTACACATACATGCCCCAAATGGCTCTTGAATAAATTCAATGCTGTCGTAGAGTATGGGGGTGAGTTTTCACAGTATAGAATCTGTTTCTTAGGTACCATTTCTTGAACAGTATCAAGAGGTCGCCATGAATACCGGCAGAGCCTCAGTACTGCACCACTTTAATTCTTACAAAACAGGGCTCTCTGTGAAGGTCTGCGCCTCTGCCCCATCAGTGCGCCTTCCAAAGGGGGTTGAAGTAGACCCAGCCATCGCCCTGTAAGAGAAGAAAGGAGACATTACAGAGAGACCCCTCAGCAAGCCAAGGGGAGAAGCAAGGAGAATCCCTGCTTGGGCCAGGTCGGAAGCTGAGCCCTAGGCAGTGCTGCTCGCATCCACACAGGGTGCTCACTGCTCGCATCCACACAGGGTGCTCACCGCCCTCCTCAGACCCGCAGCTTTTTACTGCCCATGTGACCTTCATGTTTTGGCATTCAGGAGGAAACCCCCAAAATGACCAAAAGAACAAAAGAAGGGGGGCTTTGTTGGTTCACATCAAGGAAGATGAGTGGGCCAAAAAAAAAAGCTCTTTGAAATAGCAGGGCAGGAGTAAAACGAAGGTGCTGGGTAAACAGATGGGGGAGAGAGGCTAAGGCTGGCAAATGAGCGATTTTCCCAAAACCAGGATGCGCAGCCCACCAGCGCAGAGGGGAACGCCCAGCCAAGGCTCTTTCCAGCAGGCGGCAGTCACAAATAAATCAGCACACACAAGAAATGCGCCAATCGGCTACCAGTGAGGAAAACTCAAGGATCCACATGCTGTACTCAACCTGAGGCTAGCCCAGAAGGCAATACACTGACTGGTAACGATTCTGGTATTGGGCTGCGTTTTATTCTTTACATATTCTCAAGCCTTCTGTTATGAACATACTGGCTTTTATTAAACCCAGCGTGAAGTAGTAATGTTTTGTTGTTATTTTGTGCTTTAATGTGCAACTTTCCACAGAAGCCAGGCAAACTATTTGTCTCAGAGAGACCAGGTCCACCTCACAGAAGGATCCTAGAAGGATTTTATGCCGCTTAATTTTATTTGGGGGGCAGGGGGGAGAGAAGGTTATTGAACACAAAATATAAATTTTTTCTTTTATTTATTGTTAAATTTATTGGGGTGACAGAGTTGGTAATAATAGATTCCAGGTGTACAATTCTATGATTACATCATCTATATATGCATTGTATGCTCACCACCCAGAATCAGTTCTCTTTCCATCACCATATATTTGGTGCCCCCTCCCTCCTCCCTCCCTCCTCCCCCACTCTCTCCACCTTTATCCTCAGGTAACCCAGACCATTCACTATGCCCATGAGTTGTTTCTTCATTATTTTTCATTTTATTATTCCACATATAAGTGAAGTCATATGGTTCTTAATGTTTTCTGACTTACTTCACTTGACACCATCTCAAGGTCCATCCATGTTGTCACAAATGGTTGTATTTCATCTTCTCTTATCACTGAGTAATATCCCATTGTGTAAATGTACCACAAATTCCTTATCCAGCCATCTACCAAAGGACACTTTGGTTGTTTTCATGTCTTGGTCACCATGAACAGTGCTATAATGAACATGGAGGTACATATATCTTTGTGAACCAAGATTTTCAACATTTTTGCGTAGATACCCAAAAGAGGGATTGCTGAGTCATATGGCAATTCCATTCCTAATTTTTTGAGGAAACTCCATACAGCCTTCCATAGTGGTTGTACCAGTTTACATTCCCACCAGCAGTGTATGAGGGTTCCTTTTTCTCCACAGCCTCTCCAGCACTTGTTATTCCTTGTCTTGTTGATTCCAGCCATTCTAACAGGTGTAAGATGGTATCTCATTGTGGTTTTAATTTGCATTTCCCTCATTGCTAGTGAAGTTGAGCATTTTTTCATACGTCTGTTGGCCATTTGTATGTCTTCATGGGACAAGTGCCTGTTCAAGTCTTCTGCCCATTTTTTTATTGAATTGTTTTGTTGTTGAGTTATATAAGTTCTTTATATATTTTAGATATTAACCCCTTATCAGAGGCATTGTTTCAAAATATTTTCTCCCATTCGATTGGTTGCCTCTTTGTTGATGGTTTCCTTTGCTCTTTAGAGCTTTTCAGTTTGATATCCTCCAATTCATTTATTTTTGCTTTTACTTCCCTTGCCTTATGAGGTCAAGTTCATAAAGTCCTTTCTGAACCCAAAATCTGTACCGTATTTTCCGGCATATAAGACAACCAGGCGTATAAGACGACCCCCTAATTTTACAGTTAAAACATAGGTTTAGGCCTATATTCGCTGTATAAGACTACCCCCCACTTCCGAGGCAACACCAGTTCTTTTTTTAATTAAATTTTTAATGAATGACATTTTTCGAACATACCGTAATATACCATACATTGATACGATAAATGGAAGGTCTCTTCACAAATGGC